>JAPYZS010001622.1:4915-36340 GCA_030522925.1 Trissolcus japonicus | reverse complement strand
TCATATAATATATTTATTTTTAATTTAGAAATGCTTGATTCAGCCGTATTATTTTATTAAATTAATTTTTGAAAACATTTTGTAGGTTAGAGCCTAACTGAGGCGAGTAAATAAAGTTCGTTTGTCTTCTGCCAACTCTTACCGGCGAAGTTCAAACGAACTTCTTGATGTAACGAATTATCGTGAAGAATTCATAACATTGAATTATTAATTAATGCATTTTAAAATGTAATTATTCTGGTAAGAAAACATAGGTACGAGGAAAAGTTAAAAATGTATAAAAAAAGTATGAATTTGTTACACATAGGTTAAAACTTAAATTAAAAATATCTTATGACTTTTTCGTGATCAAATTGCACCAGTAAAAGGATATTTTTTGAATATAATATCAAAGGTTTATTAAAACTCTTATTTGTACACAAAATAATGAGAGACAATTTTTTCAAAAGTTCTGAATTCTGTATATGGGTAATTCCATAAAAAAAGGCACCTTAGCTGATCACGAAAAAGTATTTTTTAAATTTTGTGGCACACTCATAAATGTACCAGAATCGTTGATTGGGTCACCCTGAACCCAGAAAAAATAGTGTTCACTTCGAAACCTGGTGCTGACACACAGTTTCATTCGCAATTCAAAAATATATGTTCAAAATATCGATATCGCTGAAGAACGTATTTTTTAAAATGAACAAACATCAACGATTTCCATCGAAAAAGACTTTAATCTTACACCATTTTGAAGGTTGAAGCCTGTACTTTTCGTTTTTTAATATGAAAAAAAATTAATTCTTGATACCAGATGGCGCTACAGTCGATTAATTGTATTTTATGTTCTTTTAAATTTTCAACTTGATTTTACTAAGGCACATTAATGTTTTTTTATTTGAAACAGAAATTTTGGCTTTCATTTAACAATTTTCTGTAACATAAATTACAATATTATTGGGCTCTTATTATATTCTTTGCCCGGAATTCCTTTAAATGACAACATTTTTTGTAAATAATCAATGTTTTATTTACAGACAAACAACATTACAGAGACAAACTTCCCAATATCGAACCATATTTTTCAACTAATGTGAGGGCGTTAGAATCGCTGATTTTTGTGTAATTTATTTCAACTTAGTTTGACTTGATGTTCATTGTTCATCAGATTTTCTTCTTAACCATCTTGAATTTGTAATATGTATACATATAATAAGAGCCCAATAATTTTGTGATTTATGTTGAGAAATATGGTTTTTTATATGGGAAGTTTGTCTCTGTAATGTTGAAAAGTTGTTTGTCTGTAAATAAAATATTGATTATATAAAAAAATGATCAGCTAAGGTGCCTTTTTTGTGAAATTACCCATATAAGTGGCAGTTTAAAATTCGATAAGGGACGAATTTGTCCTTTCAGATACACTTTATTAGATTCATGAATACATCAGTGATATAAAACGAGGTATCCAAATCGTCACGGTTTAAGACTGAGAAATCCGCCCGGATCAAAATTATAATATGCTTTAAATTCGACGTTATTTTGATGATAATGTATAACTTTGAAAAATTAAGCTTAAAGGACGACAAACTGCTGCGATAAAACTGTTATTTCGTAGCGACGAATTTGGATGGCATTTTCTCCGCGTTGGAACGAGGTTTTAATTCAGCCGGAACTTACTTCCAAACTTGTTATTAAAATTGCAAATTAATCGCGTCTTTTCAATTACGACAAAAAAAGAAATTATTTTTTTTCTTCACTTTTCATGCACTCTGTATGTTAATTGGAGTTCGAATAATGTTCAAAAGTGACTCTGTTTTATGAAGTTTCTGCGGCAAAATTCATATCAAAAACAATGCCCCGGGGATGGAGCCGAGTGAATTTACATCATCCGTTAAAATCAGTAAGCATAAAATCTTGGTGTAGAGTGAAGGGCGTGCGAGGTCCTGAATTCGCCGCTATCATTCACGTCCTGATCCAGCTCTGAACCGGTCATTTACATAGAATTTCGTCGATGTCGTGCACGTATCTCTCAATATGAAAATAGTCAGACCGGAGTCTCTCTCGGTACGCTTCAAGATTTCCTGCAAAATAAAATGACAATAAAACCGAGAGAGAGAGAAAGCTCCCGCGCGATTTTCCGGTGTATTTGTCAACGTTTGCGAAATAACAGCTAAATTTACAGTAATTGCGGCCGGGAGGTCGACATTCCAGCGACAAAATATCGCACAAAACAATCGCAGCCATTCGACGCTCGCATAGCATTATGCTAAAATTTCGCAGACCTCTGGTTTTTTCTCTTTGATCTCCGAATAACAAGTTGCAAATATCATCCCGGCCAATTTTTCATTCGACATTCAGCTTTGCTTTGTTGTAACAGGAACACCTTTGTTTTGATTGAAATTTAATAGTTTTTTTGTGTTTCATATCTGGTATGCAATTGATTCAAATATGTTATTACTTTTGCGGATGGAATCCGCGGATGAAAACGTTTTGGTTTCGGTTCATAACAAGACTTACAAATTTAAAATTCAAATGTATGCAGTCAATTTTCTGGACTGTTTCGTTTGTTGCGATTAAAGTTAAAATTTACATCCACTTGTGTTAATCTGATCAAGGATTGTCGCTTTTAATTTCGAATGAGCACTTAGTAGCTATAAAATCAACACAGGCAGCATAATTTTCCCGAGTTAAAAATAAAAATAAGAAAAGGAACGGAGTTTATAAATAAAAATAATTGAAATAAATCTTTTAGTTTAATTGATTTTTTTGTTTATAAATGACGTATTTATATTCTTGTTTATTACATCAAGCAGTTGCAATATCAAAATGTAACAAAAAATATACCAAATTATCTCCTTGCTTCTGAAGGTAACAGATTTTCTGACACTTTTATAGTATTATTTAATTGTTTTTTATAAATACTAAATTTCATTATCTCTGAAATGAATTAACGTAATTCAGGGCGGAAAATCGAGTGTAACATCTTATTTAATGTTTAATTTCACCGTTGCCGAGTTCAAAAAGAACGAGAACGGCGCGAAGGCAACCGATGGTGTAAAATTGCATTTTTATACCGTTCGTAGAAAATGTTTCTCTTGATCCGAAAGCTGCACCGGAGGAAAGGTGAAAACAAGTAATATTTATTTGATTGAAATCAAATCGAATAAAGTGTAATGTAGGACGTGCAGGGGGAGTGATCAAATATCGCTTCTCAGGATATCAAAAAGTGTTGACTTCTTTCCTCCCATCTTGACTGCATGCAACCATTTTATGCAACGAACTTAATTGTAAATTTTTTATATACGATTAATCTTCTTTTGATCAGCTCGAAAACCAACATCTTTTCACTAAGGATTCTTTGTAGCATTCCATGTAGAAATTTACGGTTCAGAGATGGTAAGTCTCTGGGATGAAACGCCCGCCCATCATCGCCAGCCAAGGTTGGCTCAATTCTTTTTGCCAGAGTTAAACCAATGTTGCTCAAATTATTTAAAATTGAATTATTTTATTTATATTGGCAATTTTTCTACATAATTATTTTTAGATAATTATTTTTATGATTTCGGTGATAGAAATTTTAAAAGTCCGATGAATTTAAGGTTGTTGTTGGTTCTGAGGTGGGATTCGAACGCTCGTCCTTCGGATCTGTAGTCCGCCACTCAGGCCATTGCTCCATCGGCTGTCTTTGCACATGTCGTGTAAATATATGCTATTCACTTGTCCAGAAGTTTTAATTGCTCCAACATTGGCCCAACTTTGGCAACCGATGTTCCAAGCCAATGTTGGATAAACATTGGATGCCATTGTATTAATTATGTGTCCGAAAGTTGGTTATCAGATTTTTTTGCATTTCTGGCAATACAATTTGATAAACATTGGTACCACGTTGGCTGTCCAACATTGGCTGCCAACATTGGTCCAACATAGAATCGGTTGTTCATTTGGCTTATCGCTGGCAATTTCTACATGGGAATCCTTATAATTTCGTACCAAAAGAATTGAAGTGCAATTGAAAAACGAGATTTTGAAAACAGGCAGAAAAGCGCAATAATTCCAAACAGCTTTTCGGAAGCCCATTCTTCTTTTCAGCGCTTTAATCTTTTAGCGAGCCAAACTTTTTAGCGAGATTGCTCGAAACAATGGTTCAAGGGCTGATGCGTGGCAAGTTGCGGTCACGGCGCGTGTTTTCGAGTGCCGAAAATCCAGCTTAATCTCGCGTATAAAGAGCGAGTGAAAGTGGCAAAGTTTTAGCGCCCGCGAATCCAAGAGATTTGCGCGTATCCGCCTTTGACGACTAGGCAAAACACTGAGGATTGTTCGCGCGCGGATAGAGAGGGGCCCCCGAGTTACAAATGACGCGAAATATCCGCGTCGAAGTTGATGAATAGACAAGACAAATCGTCGACCGATGGACTCGAAGGCTTGATTAATGCCGCTCTTCCAGCTCCCTCGGCAAGTTTAATTAATTTGTCCGAGTCAATGAAACAGTGCATTTTTACCACTCAAGAAATCTTAGCCGGAATTCACCAAGTTTTGGGTAGCTGCAACAATACATCTGCGCGGAACATTCCACCAGCGAAGGTTTGTCGAGTCCGCCGGACAGGAGAGAAATGGCGGAACAATTGTTCCGAGGCAATCACTAATCTCAACTGTTTCGACTAATCTCGACCATTCGGGTATTCTAATTGGTTGGCGCGCAGATTTAAATGGATTAGGACTGTTTTGTCTAAATTTCGAACTCACAAAAATGTTTGGATTTGTGGATAACATGCTGTTAATGTTTTAATCAATGATATTGGAACTAGAAGTAAGTTTTTTTTTGTTCTAATAACTTAATTGTCTGGATTCAATGTTTATACATTACATTATTGCATTATAGCATCGATGAAGTAAACATTTCTATTAAAACTTACAATTGCATCACGCGAATGCTAATTGTATTTGAAGTTAACAAACGAAGAACGCTTAATGTTCCGAGTGAATCTGACAGGTCGTTCGCTTAGAATAATAATCAGTTTTTGAGTAAAGAAGTGGAATGACAATCGAGGTCCTACAGACCGACGGATCATCGATTTGGAACATACGTAAAGTTGAAATCCAAAAGTTTTGATAACAATATATTCACCTCTTATATGTTCTTTTATGATCACTAATGATTATTAAATGTGAATTAAAGTTATGCCATATGTTAAGTAACATACAGTCTAAGAAATTTTGTTCACCACAAAAATAATTAAAACAAAACACACGTAATAAAATTAATAAAACGTTACTTATATTTTTTATTTTATTTTGTGTATTGTTTATATATTGTTAATACATTGTCAATATATTGATAATATATTGTCAATATATTTTTTATGCATGGTCCATATATTATCATTTATACTAGGGCAATGTCAATAGTTTTTATTTCAATACTTATTTAGTATTGAAAGGTCACAGCAAATATTTACTTTCAGATATTACACGTTAAAACAAGCAAAAAGAAAGGAATAAAATATATGAGCCAATGACGAATTTTGGCCTAAGATTTTGAAACAAGATTAAAATTCTATAAAAAGAGACAAATATCGGGTTTCATGAAAATTCTTGGTAGAAAACTTGAATATAAAGAATTTTTTTATTATTTGATATTGATTTTTTTGGTAAATAAAATTTGACAAGTAGAGTGCTTGGCGAAAAATGCTGATGGTGCAAAAAAGTGAACGTAAAATATTTTTCAGTTTCACCTGCTTTTCAGTACGACAATGTAAGTAAATTCATTCTATTTGAAAGCTCCAAAATTAAAAGAAACGAGACAATGATAGTGCGACTGTTCTTTCGCGCGTGGATCAACTAACTTGATTGTCAAGTTATAAACAGCTTCGCTCGGAAATGTTTTAATTCTTCATGAAGTAAACGCAAGTGATCAATTAATCCTGTAAGGAAATTGTTGAATCGTGCTAAAGCTGGCTTGATAATAATAATTATTTTGCAATTGAATTTCGCTGCATTTTTTCCGTCTCGAATATTCATCCAATCTTAGGAAGCTTACTCAGAAAAAAATCTTTTTCATTGATACGAGAGTCTTCTCTCTTTTTTTGAATGATTTCTCGAATCTTCTAAAGTAGCAATTAAATTCAAAAACTAATTAAAAAGAATGTCTCTGAAATTGCTGAGTCTTTAACTAAACTAATGAGTCAAATCAGACGAAACGTGTAAATTTATGTCCGAACACGTAAATTCCACGAGTTACAACAATGAAACTTTTCAATTAAATGCTGCTTTGATTTTCCGATTAAAGTAAATCCATTGCATTATAGCTTATTTCATTGACTAATAATCAGATCTCAACTAAAATTATAATTTATTTTGACTCAATGATTTTTG
The DNA here is from genome assembly GCA_030522925.1 of Trissolcus japonicus. Classification (NCBI taxonomy): domain Eukaryota; kingdom Metazoa; phylum Arthropoda; class Insecta; order Hymenoptera; family Scelionidae; genus Trissolcus; species Trissolcus japonicus. The sequence goes on along the minus strand of JAPYZS010001622.1, from coordinate 29,983 downwards.
CTGTTCCTTTAATAACTATACCGATTAAAATGACCAGAAAAAAAAAACTAAAATATTCCGATTGCGAAAAGACCCTGTACCACACGGAAAAACAATGTATGACTGAACCAGGTGCGGGACAGGGGCCGACGTTGTCATAAAAATGTTAGGTTAGGCGCAAGAGTCAACAATGTCACAATTTATTCTTCGCATGTGTTGCGCAGGGCTTAACTAACCGACAACAATAACGCCCTTTCAGTTGTGTCTGTCGCAGTCTGTCGGTTTGATGAATCCCTGATCTTAACAGTGGTGACATGTGCGAGTACAGGGGTCAGCCCTGCGAAGTGCGTGTTTTAGTCCTGCAACATTGTCAATGTCCGGCATAGGGCTGAGCCCTGCGCAATATATGCAACAAACAAATCGTGACATTGTTGACTCCTGCGTCTAACCTAACATTTTTCACGACAGGGCTGGCCTCTGTTCCACGCGCGGTTCAGCTAAATTTTTTTCTGTGCATTAATATTGAAAATTTGTGGCTGTTAAAATTGTTCAAAACATGTCACAAAGACAAGATCATGATCTCCTGAACGAATAATATTCTTTGCATAAAATAAAAAAATGGATCTATTTTGACTTACAGCCTAGTTATTAATGCGTCTCTACTTACACGTTTTTCTTCGTTATTTTTTCACTACCGTCTGTTTGTTCAGTGTGTCACTACCGTGTCCTTAGCATGTCTTCTGTGTTAACTTATATGTAAGTACGAGATCGTACGTGTACTGTAGGTATGCCGTGTGTATTTTAAGACAGGGAAAATGCATTTACGCATCGAATGTCCCAGACTCTCAAATCTAGGCTGATTCGAGTGGGACTAATTTCACAATACAATAAAATCCGTTTGAGGTCTCTACGACTAGCAGAATCGCTGCCAAACATTATTCCGTCAGATTGGGATAGGGTTATGCTAGTTTTTTACCGTGCTCAAACTTCTTCCTTGTTCATGGTTACGTTTTTCACGTTTATCAAGTCTGAGATTCCGGGAAGCAAATGTGGCTATCGTATCTCAATTTTCTTGCGAGACCAATATTTCAGGGACGGTATTTTCCAGTGTTAAAGGGAGAAAAAGGGTGCTAAATGAGAGCTGCTGTCTCCAGTAGCTCTTCTCTCTCGTTGACAGCAGAACGCGGGCAGATGGAGACCGCATGCTCTACGTCTTTCTCCAGTCCTGGGCAGTCAGGTCAAGTGAGACGCTATCCAGCTTGCCAAAATATTGATACATGGATAGAAAAACACTATCAAAATTTACTATGATTCTCAGCGAAGCTCGGACGGTAAAGCTTCATATAAAAAAATTACATTCATCATAATAAAATAAAAATGTTCTGTCGATAATAAAGTTTTCTATAATTCGTGTGAAAAATTTGCATTTTGAGGTTATGGTCCGTGGTGTACAATGACCACGGTAAATTTTGGTGTGCTTTTCTATCCGTGTAGGCTCTGAAACATGCCGTGAATTGTCAGCAACTGGATTATGTAGGAGTCGACTTTTATGTGCTCCTCCGCAGTCTACTTGTTAATATATGAGATACGACGATAAGTCCATCTGCCATTCAGCGATGCATCCCATGGGTTTGCTACTACTTCAAAGACTCGCTCTCCTATTTCTTTGTCGCAACACAACGATTTATCTGATTATGTTCTCTTCTTCGATCGTAAATTTGCTGGCGTTCATCTACCAGGATCTCAATTAGTACATTTTAGCGATGACAACCTACTCTGAGTGCGTTTCGCCGATACACCAAGATCGTCTTTTGCGCGTAAGTATATTTATGATCAGAGCACTTGACCAGATAGAGGTTCAAAAGGCAGAATAGAGGTTATCACTCGACATAACTGGACGTGTCTTCCCACTGTGAGGATGATGGTCACTGCGACGTACAATATGTTCCGCAGCAAGGACATGATAGAAAAACACCATCATATTTTACTATGATTCTCAGCAAAGCTCGGACAGTAAAGCTAAATATAATAAATTACAATGATCATAATAAAATTTAGTCGGAATTCAGTAAAAAATGTTCTGTCGATAATGAAGTTTTCTATAATTCATGTGAAAAAGTTGCATTTTGAGGTTATGGTCCGCGGTTTACAATGATCACGGTAAATTTTGATGAGCTTTTTTATCCGTGGAGCCAAGGGTTGAACCCTGTGTAACACCTCCTGTCACGCCGCAGCTCTTCGGATACAAGATGCAAATGGACACGTTGCGTTTGAAAACATCTTGACTATGACAACCTTCGCTGTACCCCGGAATGGATCCAGCTTTATCATTTCTGACATGTCTTGAACAATTTCACTAGTCACAAATTCTCAGTTACTGGTGCGGGATCCTTTGTGAAGGATTATTTGAGTGTAAATACATTGTTGATATGACAATTAGTTTTTGGCTTTATTTAACAAATACAAATTATACAAATATAGCGAAATAGTTACGCACTGTGCGTTCCTGTCATTTCAAGCTAGAAAGTTGCAAGTTAATTGAAGCAAAAACTGTTTTCCATGTCCGCTAGAGTTGCGTTTATTACTCAACCAGAGTAATTTAATATCCAGTAAAATTACGCAAAACATCGATACGCATTAGTAATACTTGAAAAAGCACCACAAAGATGAATGTCGCGCGAAATATTTTCCAGCATATTAATTTAAAATCCAATATTTGGTATTAATTTCATAAATGAGAATTTTTATCCTATCAAGTTTTTTTATTTCATCGCATGAAAATATTTGCAAATGCAAATTAAAAACTGTCTTGAAGTAAAATGCACATTAATTGATTGCAAAAAGTTTCTTGCAAATTCAAATATTTATGAACATTTATTTTTATTTCAGACTGACTCTGTTGAATATACATTTAAAATATTATGTCAAATATATTTATAATTATATAAGAACCTAAAACATATTGAAAGATGGAAAAGCGAGCGTTAGAATATTGTAATTACTTGGTACAAGTTACTCCGGCTCTAAATTTAATATGCATAGAATGTAATAAGTATATCTAGGTTGAAGGCAGAATTTGCGGTTCGCACCAAGAATGTGCAACACGACGTTGATTACTGCGCGGGGCATAAAAATTATGAACTCGTTCAACTTTTACATCTGCAACCTCATGAACAAGCTTCGATTAGAATTAGATTTTCAATGGTGTTGAATAGGTGAGAACTTGATTTACAACAAGTTTGCCTAATATTCTTGTTCTTTGCAATTCCGGGACGACGAACGAGTTGAAAAAGTTTGTTGAAAAATGAAACGTATTTGAAAATGTAATTTATAGTCAACGACTCGACGGCACATTAGCATATAAAACGGCGCTGTGTCACACGAGTGTTCAAAGTTTGCGTAAATTTTATCGAGTTATGATCCCAAACGGGACATTTTTTGACGTTCCGAAAACTCAACTATCGAGCGTATAATTTCAATAAACAATTTAAATTAAAATTCATTCGGACTGCAAAAAAAACTAACAAACACAATAACCAAACAACATTTTTTTCTTAAATTTTCAATAAAAAATGTGTTCGTTAAAAAATTGGAAATAAAATATAAATTTAATCGGACAAATTTCTGTATTCTTGTGCGTTGAAAATTATCGGGTCATACCTCGCTGACAGCTCTCCGGCTCCGTTTGTTTCGAGTTGCGATCGAATCAGCAGAATTTTGTCCGCGCCGGATTACATTCACATGCATGGAATTTCATCGATGTGCGTAAATCAAAAATTCTAACATCAACCCAAGTGTGACACGCGCGCTGCATTCCGTTGGATTTGCAAGTGGCAAAGCGCGCGCATTATCTGTTAGTATTAACTTCCCAATTCGACATTTATACGCATTCTCAGCATCGCTGTTTCGACTGTACCATTTTGTTGAGACTATATACACAAGTGCGTTTCCTCTCAATGGCAAATTCTACTTAAACTTTATGCTTTTCGAGTTTCCACACGATCTGAAAACAAAAGTAATGAAAACTTTCGATGCAAAATTTGATGGAACAATTTTTTCATTGATTTTCGTTTTAATTACACGGCCGAGTCAATCATGAAAAATTGCACGGAAAAATATTTGTTATACCTTAATTTTGGCCTTTTTTTTAATCATCACTTTTTCCAACAAGAACATTTTGTTCCCGTACGCAAGAGTAATGAATATAATAAAACAAAATATAATTGGAAGTAGAATTGAGATAACGCTTCGCAGATTGAAAAGTTTCATCGGCAACATGAAAAATTCACCTGAAAGAACGTACATTGCACATTACGCTCCGTAATTTATTCCGTGAACGGTGTGTTAAGAATAATAAATCAATACCAAATGCACGCATTTTCAATTGAGAACAACCACATGAAAAAGTATGAAAAAAGCCGAGAGACACGATCGGTGGCTCGCTTTTGTGGTCAATCCCAAACTTGAAACAAAAATAAGTGCAAAAAATGTAGAGAGAAAAAAAAAGGAAAGGACGAATCGAATATAACAAAAAGTTTAAAAATGAAAATAATTCATTTTGGCTCGCTAAATTCATCTACCGCCTTGGGTGTTCTGAAGTTTCATTCACGTAAAGTTCGGTCGCCCGGACGACAATTGCAGACAGTTTTGAATGGGAGATGGCCGATGGCTCCGTAACAGCAATTAATTTCGGTTCAGTTTCTCTTTGTAGAAAACGAGGCAAGTACGCGAATATGAAAACGAATCCGTCAACTGCAGAGCGCATCGATGATTTTCAGTCGCCCGATGTCGTTAATACCGCGCGCACAGCTCGCAACTCGTTAAGTACGATTATCGAAACGTTTCCGCACGAGTTCTTTGCCCTGAGCATTACCGATCCTGCTGACCGATGCAGACCGTTTAATAATGCGATACCATATATTATTTCGCTTGCGTGAACCCAATCGATACAAGAATTATGGATCTTCTCCAGAAATGGTTACACGATGTATCGACCCATTTTAAATTTTTCTTTTAATTTTTTTTTCGATAATCAGATACCCACGATTGTATTTAACTCGGAGATGCAAATTGTCACGGTAGATCAATTGAGCTCCTCGATATTTCATTGAACATTTTCAATGTGATAAGGGTTTGCGTAAAAAAGGAGCCGAGTAATCCTCGCACTGAGCCGATTTTTTTCAAGCTTAATTTTTGCTGAAATAAATATCCCGTGCAACTTTCTTTTAAGTATACTTAGCACAAATTTTATGAAAGATTTTTTGTAACTGTAAGTCAGCTTTTAAAATATTTATTCAAGGCGTTTACTTCCGTTTTTTTTTGCAGTTTTTACTTTTTCGGAGCGCACCAAAGTTTTCACAAGAAAAATAAATTGAAACTGATGTTATTTCAAAGTCGGATTTCTATTGTCAAGATTTTCATAGCAAATTTACATATTTGTCGAGTATTAAATTTTACATTTAATGATCATGAACATAAAACGAAACAAAAGGACACTGTTACTGTTACCGCGCGCCGTTCCAGAATTCGTTCATTTTATATCACTCATAACATTTTAGTTTGGTGTAAATTCATGGCGCACGTTTCACGTTAATCTTTTATACAAACGGCGCCATTCATATTTTGCAGAAAAATATCAATGAAGTTACTTACTGACGCTAAATTAAAAAATGTCCAGAAATTTTAACTTTTAAGAAACCCGTGTAAAAATTTCCAAAATAAACGACCGATTCTACGTTGGACCAATGTTTATCAAAGTGAATTGCCAGAAATGCAAAAAAATCCGATAACCAACTTTCGGACACATAATTAATACAATGGCGTCCAATGTTTATCCAACGATAGCTTGGAACATCGGTGGCCAATGTTGGGCCAATGTTGGAACAATTAAATCTTCTTGATAAGTGAGTAGCATATTTAGACAACTCATGCAAAGACAGCTGATGGAGCAATGGACTGAGTGGCAGACTACCGATCCGAAGGACGAGCGTTCGAATCCCAGTCCAGAACAAAAAACCTTCAAATTCCATCGAACTTTCAAAATTCCTAAACTTGACTATAAATCATAAAAATAATGATCTGAAAGTAATAATGTGAAATAATTGTCAATATTAAATAACAAAATTTAATTTTCTAATAATTTAAACAACATTGGTATAACACTGGCAAAACGAGTTGAGCCGACGTTGACTGGCGATGATGGGCGGGCGTTTTACCTCAGAGAATTAACATCTCTGGACCGAAGATTGGCAGCCAAAGTTGATTCAACTTTCACAATGTTGGTCTAACGTTAGACCATACATAAATTTCTATATGGGAATAAATTCTGTTTTGGAAAAACAAAAAGTCGATTTCAAATTTTCAGATTGATCGTGTGACCGAATGAGGTATACATGAAGTAATATTTCCGGGTTGAACTAATCATTTTAGATGAATACGAGCGATTTTGTTGTACGATAACAAAAGACGTTAGTGTTGATAATAACACGCTCACATGTACTGCATGTAATAGCGTGGATGTACGAAATGACGTACTCTGGCTTGCGAACTTCTATCATATTAGGGCACCCAATGATTTTAGTGACACTTACGCTACTAAAATGTCCTATAGATGATTGTAATAACATTATTGTCTTTGTGTCATGCAGATGAAACGATTTATGATACTGCAACGTTAATGCGATTTCACACATTTTGCTTCGAAAATGTCGTAATCAGTTTTAAAATGTCATACAATTTTCTTCGCGAGTATTAAACTTGATGTATTATCTTTCATCTTTCTAATTTAATACATGAACATCTTTCGATCACGTAAAACATCGCACATACGAAGAAAAATATTTTCCTAAACATATATTTAAGATATATTTTATATATTAAATTTATATAATGATATTTTTCAAATATACTTTTTATTCATATCATATCACATTATGTGTGAAAAGATATACATAAATACAATACAAACGCTTCCAATTTCCGGATACAAATTTTTGTCCGTGTGTGTGTCACGATTTGAAAATTCGGTTCGTCCGTAAAGTAAAGATAAAATTTAAGACAATGAATTTATCGGATGAAAATAATCTGGTAAAGTTCTAAGCATGGGGTTTATGGTGCGAGTAGCTTTTTGGGCAACGCGCACGAACGGAGCACGTAAAACTAATGCGGTGATAGACGAGGCAAAGCACCGGTGGCTTCTATTCTCGTGTGATTTTATTCGTGCGCGACAGCGTCGGACCGAGCAGCTTATATTGCCGAGTAAGCTCCCAGTACGAGACTTTGCGCTCTCTTTTTCTCCGTGCTCACTTTGGTGTCGTTTTGTCGCCACCGCGGCGACCAGAAATGGTCCACCCCCGGAGAAGCTAATGTGGTTGTTGAATGCGATAATGCGCTATACTTTCGAGCGTCCCGGATTCGCGCATAATCAGCGCTCGAGCTACCTTATTCTCGTAAATGTTTTCACAAAATTCTTTAAGATTTTTCTCCTACCTTCAAAGATTTCCTCATCAACCATTCTTAACACAAAAATAATCATCTCTATAATAAAACTCATCTTTGTAATTGAATTTATATACATCGATAGAAAAAAAATGTTCAGCATATACTAATAATTTTTTTTATCAAAAAATTAATCTTTTCAATTTTGCAAAAATCGGAAATCAGTTAGTTGAGAGTTAAAGAAAAGAAAAACTAATGAAAAACCATGCAAACAGTTACTGGGATCAATTAATGCCTCATCTTTTTTGCCAACTAATTTTATTGGTCAACATTTTTTTTCGTACGTAAATGTGTTTACTATTTATTGCTCGAATAATCGTGTGTAGGACGGAACGAGTGAACGTTAGCAGACCAGTATAGGCACAAGAACCGTTGTAGTTCGACCAACTGTATGCAAATTAACCGCAGGCATATTACTGTCTCGACAAGTTTTTTTTGCGTTCAAGGCTTTAGAGGCGATATTGCTATGCCATATAGTATACCTGATTGTGCGGTTGACAATTGATCTTTTGAAAACGCTATCGAATGTTATGTCATGTTATAAAAAAGGAAAAAAATACAAATAAAACAAATAAAAATGAATAGAAATAATAACCAGTGTAATTTCGTCATGTATATTTCAATTGGTTTTGCTTTTCAAAGAAAGCAATTAAATATTTATTAATCAGTCTTTATATATATATAAAAGTTGACAACAGAATTAAAATACGAAACTCTGCATCATAAATTTCATCTTATTACCTTAGACATCATTAACATTCTATTCAATCTGTTTTCTTCCCAGCATCCACCTAGTTAGCACTAATGAAAGCGCTTTTCCACGTTACAGAGCGTCTTACTTGAAATTCAAATAAAATGGCAAAATGATTACAAATGTACACGAAACGGCTTCATTATATTCATAACTAAAGCATTCACAATTATATACGATTCTGTTTTCATGCTAAGTAAAACTATTTTTGCGAATGAAGACCGTGAAATTACGAGTATGTAACATTACCTCTAAAAACAAGATTTAAAATTTGTATAAAAACAACATCTAAACATTTTTATATGATTTTTTTTAACTTTCGATAGAAAAGAACAAACAATTTATGAAAGCAATTTTCCTCATACATTTCAAGGGGACCCTCTTATGAATTCCGTAATTTTCAATGAAATCAAATGAATTTTGGTACGAAAGTGTCTTTTTAGGTGTAAATTATGAAACGACGATCAAAAACTGAAAAAAAAAAATCTCAACAATCTTTTTTTAAACAATAATAATTGAAATATGGCTAGTTTTCAAAATAGTTCCGGTACCCCCCCCTCCTCTCCCTCCTGCACCAATTTTCAAATTTTTTTAAACACGCAGATTTTCATAAAGAAACAAATTGTCAGACGGATTTTTGATTTTATATCTTTTGCCAAAGTTACATTTGTTTTTGTACGGCGACCTCGAAAAAGGAGCTGAATTTCGGAATTTTTTAAAAATTATTGTTAATAACTTTTTAAAAAATTGTTTATTCAAAATTCTTTCTCTCAATTTTTTCGTTTGAAAATTCTTCGCACTTTTCAAAAAGTTCGAAAAATTAGCGAAAAAAGTTTCAGAGAAAAATCGATTTAAAGTTTTATTTGTACATCAACATAACAGAACGATTAAAATTTGGGTTTTTTTTTGACATTTGTTATTTTTGATAATCAAATTTTTGATTAAATTATCTAAAAGAGGAGACTTCAAGCTATCAAAATCTCCAATAAAAAGTTTTTTGAAAAAAATTCGAGTTTTCATCATTTTTCATAGGAGGGTCCCCTTAATTCATCTTTGAATTTAATTTTTAATTGGAGATTAAAGATTTGTCAGAAATTGCAAAAAAAAGTGTGTTGAAGATGCAGTACATTCTTCCTCAAATGACAGTTTTTATTCCACTGCAAACGTAGATTGCAAAATCATTTCTTGCATTTGTAATCTTAAAGTGCATCGACGGACCAATCGTTTTTTGCGATGCTTGCATGGGAGTCAACTTTTTGGATCATGTTAAAAAGATCATTTGTTCGTGAAAATAGGTTCTGACGTTGCAAAGAAAGGTGCGCCGAACAAAAAGAACATTTGGAGCGTAGCAGGGGACGTCACAGCGGAGAATACGCGATTACGAATCGTGAAAGACAGCAAAAGAACGTACGTCTAATTTGCCACAAGGATATTCGATGAAATTCTTGATTGCATTAAACTTTCACGCAAACTCATTTCGATTTGTGTTCCCTTCGGAGCTTGAATCTATTCACGGTTAATTTGACTTTCTTTTTTGGGAAAAACAAAACCTCTTAAAAAGAAAAAAAAATTACAAAATTCAACTGTAGAGATAATATTTAAAATGCAATTCTAAGAGCACGTAAATGCTGAAAACTGCATGAAAATTAAAAAGTGATGCATTTTTGTGTAGACACATGTACTTAGTTGCACAATCTTTGCCCAAATAAAACCCAAGTTTGTAGGTATATAAGAGAGAGTTTAATTCTAAAATATGAGACGCTGTTTCGTTGTCCGGATCCCTGTATTATGTCAAGGATAAGAAGCTACATTAAAATAGAATGAATTTGAAATAAGACTTCCCTCATCCTATTTCAGTTTTCAAAAAAAAAAAATAAAATGTTTTTACAAAGGATTCGTGTACGAGCGTAATATATCTATATCTTCGTAAGAGTTTATACACCAGCGTGCACTTCGGCTGGAATCTTCAAACAAACTTTTCCATGATTCATGAGTCTGAAATTCATTGTCTTGTATTGGCCATTCATTTGCATTAAATTCATAAATTAAATCTTAATTCGCTGAGCAAAGTGACGCAGAAGGTAATATTTAATTTTGCTTATAATTTGTTTGGCTGTGCCCATCTTCGTTCACTATACATTTTTCACGGTAAAATCCCGGTGAATAGTAAGTCGGCAATTGCAATCAAACGGAAATCCGATGAATATGTAAACAAACGAAAAAAAAAAATGAAACAAATTTCAAAAAGTCCTTCTCTCAGTGTCCAACAAATATTGGCATGGAAATAAAATAATAAAAAAAACGAGAAATACTTGCAACGAGATATTAATTTTTGAGTCGAAAAAAACCGATATGGAGTGTTCCGCGCGCGAGTTCCCAACAATATAATCGTGAGTACAAAAAGGATCAACGCGTAACCATGAGAAAAAAAGGCTCGTCCGAAACAAAAAAAAAAGTTTTCATCTCACCCTAAGCCTTTTCGCATGCGTACAAAATATTAATGGGCAGTCGGTTAATTTGCAAATTAAAACATCTTTCTCATTACTCGTACCTCCTTCTGACGTACCTATGCAAATTTGCGTATTCAAAAAGAATTTTAAAAAAAGCACGCGTGGTCTACGTTTACACATAAAGAACACACGCTCGTTAGTTGCTTTTTGTGATCTTTGTTTGGGTGACATCAAGATGAAAATGCTCCTGGCTCGTTAACTTTTAGTACGTTTCATTAGGAGTTGTGTTACCTTTGCTTTTGTCGGCACTAAATTCGCGTCCCCGGAAAATTTGCAAGATCGCCAAAACAGAAACGTCTAATTGCAGTATCATCAATTGGATAGAGCTTTTTTTTATGATCGCTCGATGGACAGCGCCTTAAATTGTGAAATTGTTTGTTTTCGACGTGTATTAATGGCCGTCAAGTTCTCTTTCTTTCTTTTTTTTTTTTCAAGCGCCATGTCAAACCCGATGTAACACTTCAGTGTCACGTACATTTTGTATCACATTCAGCAATATTGGACCTATAAATCATTTTTAATGGTCCAATGAAAACCGTGCGGTATTCTCTAGTGTCATGAAAAATCTTCCAAGTTTAGTTATCACGAAAATTTCAGCAAAATGATGAAAACGCCGATCGACGTGTTTCTCTTGCTCACACGGGAGGAGGCGAAACCCTGAAATGCGAAGCAATTTTGAATTTTTACGACTTGGCAAAACTTTGTTACCGAACGCGTTATTGGTTCGATCAAAATATTTTGTTCCACGATTGTGAAATATAAAAATAATTTAGCTGCAGTATAATGAAATCGTATGAACAAAAGAGCGAGACATAACAGTTCCGCCTTTTTCTGATTTTTATCATTAAATCAGATTTAATGACGGGTGTATTAACTTTGAAAAGGGGAGAGAGAAAAAAAAATAGCAAATAAAAAAAAAAAATGGTTCGTCGGTGTTTTGGAAAATAGGGTATCGCTTGTTTGTCTGGCGTGAAAACGATGAGTGACGTACGCGTTAGCGACTGGCGCGCCAATAAATATTAATCCAAAATCTGCGCGTCGCATAAAGCCCTTTTACGAGAGCCCATCTGTGTAAACGCGAACGCAGAGATGACACGCCGTTAAAGCCCTTACGGGTTTTTGATATATTAGAGCGGTCCGTGCTGTGAATGATATCTTGACATGTCCATAGGATGTAACTTATACGCGGCCATTACCTTCTCCTTCTGAATGGCGCGGCGTCTTGTTAAACTCCGCGCCAATCGCACGTGTGATATGTATAATTCAGCGGGACGTTACACACGCCCGCTGGTGTGCTTTCCATTAGGTTCTTCAATAAACATCGGCCGATCGAATAACCCGTCGGCTTTATCGCCGTTGCTCCCTGATAAAGACGACAAGACTCTCGGGTATAACTCTATCGCGCAAATGGCGATTCAGTTATCTGTATTATGCTATTATTTCAGCGCCAGACGTGAACGGAATAAAGCGCGGAGAAAAAGTGCAGCTCTGCCTTTCATATTTAACTTGTGCAATCGTCCCGGGAAATTGTGCATTTTTATTGCCACTCTTACCACGTTAGGCTAGATAAGACATTGAACGTTTTCGCTCTTGAGATGGATTAGAGCCAATGCAAATTGCGTTCCTTTGCACTCCACAGTTTCACCATTTTTCTTGTTCATTTATTATCTTTGCAACGAAATTTCGAGAATTCTCGCACAGATATATAGATGATTGCAAATCTTCCTGGAAAAATGGCTGCGCGATCTTTAGCTCTTAATAAATCTTTCCTTGAAAGAACATTGGCGGAAAGGTAAAGAAAAAATTAAAACAAAATTTCGTTGTACAAAATATCTATTATAAAAGGTAGTTACCCACACGGACGAAAATGTATTCCAAATTATATTTCACGTATATTTTATATATTTAAAATATATTTGTATATATCCTGCATATTCTCATTTACAAATTATTTATAAAGCGGTAATAAGTTGTGTAAATTTAATATAAAATTAATATAAATTTTATCGAAAAAATATATTAGAATTATATAATATATATAAATTTGGCATGTATTCCTACATATATTTTCGTCCCTGTGGGTTGTATAATTAAAACCCGCGTGGACGAAAATATAGGCAAAATATATAGGCAGAAATATATTTTGGAATATATGAATAGTATATTTCATTATATATCCCGGAAAATATAATTCTTGCCGCTTTTTTATAAAAAAATTAAAATTAGAATACAAAAAAATATATTTCAGGGTATATGTTTTGATTCTATTTTTTTCAGTAAAAAAAATGTTTTATTAACAAATTATTTTTAATATTGTTACTATTTTATTAAGGTTCAAGTTTCTCAGCAGTGAAAGTTACAATTTCTTGAAAATTTGACATGATTTGTTGAAGATTTGATCACATGCCTCCCAATTAAGTAGTCTGGTGGCTTATCAATTGGGCCACGAGTACAATTGTATACATATTTATATAGGAAATCTCACTCATATGATGAATGAATTACGAAAATGTGAAAATATTTTATATTTTTGAATATAAATTTAGTTCCAAAAATCTATAGGTTTAAAATGTAAACTAAAATAAATTAAAAAAAAAATTTTATAAAATTATTTTATAAGTCAAATTAGTTACTCTGCATATTAGTTAGATTATGAATAAAAATATTTAAAAAAAAAATTTTTGGATATAACTTTTAACGTTTTCAAAAAATAAAAATTCATTATATATATTGGATACATCATTTTATATAGTGCATATATTTTGCCTACTTTTTTGGATATATTTTCGTCCGTGTGGGATTTCTTTATAAAAATTCCGTTACAATCTTCAAATTATCAGAAATGTTACGTTGATTAATTAATCAAAGTTTTTCATCAATTTTATTATAAATAATTATAATTCAAAATTCAAGTGACGCGTGCAGCGTGTATATTGTTATCTAGTGTTTGTCAAAAGCCTGATTGCGAATTTTTAAATGCAACATTGTTCCAAGTCGATCGAGATTGTCAATGGTGTAAATACAGGCGAATATTCAAACAAGAGTTTAGCAATTGAAAATAAAGCAAATAATTGGAGCGAACGTTAGATAAGGCAAGTTCTCCTGGCAGGGAAATGCGAATACAGACGTAAGCTAATTTGGTTGAAATTTGGCAGACACAAAAAGGCAGGATGAAAACGCGAGCGATGATAAAAAGTCGGCCATGCATCGTTGAAGTAGGCTAAAGAGTCATTAACAAACGTGCATGAAAGCTCTTGTCGCTAACGATCGTCATAGCTTTCTGGCTTTAGTTTGCATTATATCCTTTTCTCATCGTCCGTCTCACTTCACATCACTAACTTCAAATTTAGACGTGTAATTCAAACACTGTTACGAAACTTGGCTCGACTCTCGACGAGATTAGTATTGGATTTTTGAAAGTAAAACAGCACACGCCACGCGTCGCACATATTCCGAAACGCCAAATTCATATAATCTACATCACGTCCGCGCGCGTTCGCTTCCTCCGCTCAATCAGGACCATGTGAATCAAAACTTTTATTCCGCTCGAATTTATTATGTCGTTTAATGGAATCAAATATTGCTCCCCGTTGGATACTGTTTTTTTTTTATTTTACTGTTCTTCCTCGCTGCGGTTTATCGTGAATACAAGCGAATCCACAAAAAGGATCGGGAAAAAAAGTACCTCGCGACGTGTGAAATTGGCGAAATAATTGCTTTGTATCGCGCCATCCTTATCCGGGCAAAAAAAATGCAATTGCACTCGGGGGTGTCTATGATGAGGCTGCTCTGGTTACAGTTAGAGCACAGATATGACGATGTCAAGCATTTGCACAAATGAAATGCCTCATAATACAATGTTGTTGATAAAACTTGTTTTTTTTTTATTTAAAAAATTATTTCCCACGTTATTACAAACAACAATCCCTCCGATTTATTTTCATTTAACATTTTTTACCATGGTGAAAAAATAACTTCCTCAGTAAAAATGATAATATATTGACCATACATAAAACATATATTGACAATGTATTAACAATATATTGACAATGTATTAACAATATATTGACAATGTATTAACAATAGATGGACAATATATTAATTGTTTTTTATAGTCGCTAATATATTGACTACGTATAGTCCATGTATAGAAAATGTTCAATAATGTATGGTCAATATATTGTCAATACATTGTCAATATATTGTCATTAGATTTTCAATATAATGTCATTATATTGACAATATATTATTATTATGTGGTCAATATATGATTTTATTACAAATAATATATTGACCTATTGACCATATATTGTCAATATATCGTCATTATATTGACCATATATTGTCAATATATCGTCATTATATTGACCATATATTGTCAATATATCGTCATTACATTGACAATATATTATTATTATGTGGTCAATATATGATTTTCTTAAAAATAATATATTGACCATATATTGTCAATATATTATCAATATATTATCATTTTTACTAGGGTTCATCTTTTTATATTTCGATCCAATTTGTTGTCTTCTCTTAGAAAAGCAAAAAATTTTCCGAAGATATTTTATTAGATTAAAAAAATTGCTCGAGTTTCACATAAAGGTGAAAATTGGTGTGACACATGTGTCTTACTTACGTTGTCAGACGGTTGACGTGTTTCGCAAAATGTATACCTTCATTTATTTCCGTCTATCGAGGTGAATTTAAATGCAATTTTGATTTTATCAGTCAAAAAGCCAAACGCGTGTCTTGTTTGATTTCGCACGACTTACTTGGTTTCTTCCTGATCGTCGTCGTCATCTTCGGAATCAAAAAAGGCGTCATCATCTTCCGAGTCAACTCCAATGTCAGACCTCATTTTGCGATGCTGAGCTACTTTGGATTTCGGAATAACGATGTCACTGCAACACACATACAAAACAGCATTAACGTCTACCGTGCAAAAAAATGTTCAAATTTTACACGTCTAAGCTAACTGCTCGCGCAACGCGATTACAAAAGCCTTGACGTCGTTAGTTTAGTTGCGCGTTTGTGCTTTGCACGAGGAAAAAATTTTTGCACGTTTCAAAAGCTACTTTGAGTATTTAAATAATCAATTTATACATGTTTCATCCAATTCTCCATTTAATTTAACACGTGCGCAGTTGCGCAGATTTGCTCAAATTGATTAAAATATATCCGATGGCGTTTTAACAATACAAGCCCGAGTATTTGATAAATATTGACTTTGATATTACTGCAAATTAATTTTTAAACGTCGATCATTTGATCGTAATTTTAACCGTAAGTTAAATCGAAACAATTCATTCGAAAAGCTACACTAGAACCGTTTTGTAGACGTTTTAATTAACTTGGCATCGCACACGATACAATTTTTGTTTTTGTCAAACTGACGTGGTTAATTATCTAGAAATATTGAATAAATTAAATAGAAACGGTTTGTGTACATTTTAATTAACTTGCTTATGTATATTGCACAATGGAATTCCGTTTTCATCAAAGGGAATGTGACTCAATTTCTGGGAGCAAAATTAAGAACCCTGTTGACATTATGTCAATGAAAATTTCGACAAGACTAACATCAACTCTTTTTTTTCATACTTCCACTATATACGGGCGGTCAAATATTTAACTGAATTCTGCTTTTTTTGCTTTCTTTTTTTATTGCAAAACCGACTAATTTTATTTACTTGAGAAACCTAACGAGTTAATCAAACTTTTCTCGGGCATAAACGTTGGCATTTTTTGACTGGCTCAAACAAACAGGTAAACAAAATTTTACAAATTAAACGTTGCAAGTTTGTGGATCGCGAAGATCCGCGGCGGTTGTTTATTTGAGCAATAATTACATGGGTACACCGACAAAGCGTTATAGCTTGAAATTGAACGACTAAAAATAAAGCTCACTTTTCGTTCGGCTACAAAAGTTTTGATAAACAAATTCCACTTGTTACAATGTCTTATTTCGGGGGGAGAGCTTCTTTAGTATTTCATTCGGCAAACGGTTTTAAACTGACTCCAAAGCTTGAATTTGTTAAATTTTTTGACATCCCACTGAACATCTACTTCAGTTGATGGAAAATTATAATTCCATCGTTGCTGTTAATTAAAAATGGCTTACCCAGATTTGTGCAGTTCCTTCTTCGAAACGCAAACTGCTGTGAAAGAATTCTCCAGCAGACACAATTCTTTCTTTTTACAGTTGAGTGGCCGGCACAGTTCACCTAAAAAAACACAAATACAGGAATGAGCGTAACTCAACCGAATTTGTTTGAAAACAAAATCAAAAAAGAAAAGGGTGTGGTTATACACACACTCATTGTGTATCTTTTATAGGGTTTCGTCATAATTCTCGTGTGTGTCTGCTATCGATCAGATTTTGTGAAGACACTCGCCTGTCAGAGCACCAAACAATTTTAGACAAATATATGTTATGCATGTTTACTGCTAGATTATCTAAGTTCTTAGTTGTTGCTCCGCACAACTTTATCGCCACCCGTTCTAAATACTACACATGCATGGTTTACTTTCATGATTTCTCTAACTTGAATCATTATAGTTCGGCACAACTACATTATTAGTTACAGACAGAACAAACTTTCTCGCAAAATTTCATCACAATCGACCATACCATTTTGCATTCAGCATTTAGATATTTTGTTCGTCGTTTTTTGTTTCCTTTGTTTTCAATATCTATACTAGTGTAAGCAATAAAAATGTTTGTTTATTTGTTTGTTTGTTTACTTGTTTCTTTGTGTGAGCATCAAACTAAAACTAAGTGCTAGAATTGAAATCCTCTGAGATACAGGGCGATTCTCTGCAATCTCAGAAGTACCTGCTACATAAAAATTCAATGCCATTGATAATATTTCAAGGAAAAAATAACGAAAAACTGATTTTTCTTTTTATATTTTCGTATTTTATAACTATTTATTTCATTTGATTTTGTGGATTCTTTCTAAGAATTTTTTAAATATTTTTTTCCAATATATTTTAATTTATATTCATATAAAATATAATTTAAAATATCAAAAAATATAAGAAAAAATATAAGACATTATTCTGACTTTAACACTAGAACTACCGAGTACATTAATTTGATGTTTTTATGTATTCAATCGTTAGCCAATTCCATGTATGTGGATTAAAATAAATATCCTTTGGTGACTTTTCATCATTTTCTGAGTACTTTTAATTAGTACCAAGTTTGATTAAAAGAAATTTTTTGTTAACGAAAATCAAACAATCTACCAAAAACCACCGATACATCAATTTGATGTGTTCTTATACGGAGTGATATATAGACGCACAAGTTGTATAAGTTTTTAATTATAAATAATTTTCAAATTGAAATTATTATAAAAGAATATCTTTTGTATTATTCGGTTTTTAATCTTACTTTGAACAAATATTCATCATAACATAACATATACAACGCTTGTCGGCGGACATTATGCTTCCAAGTTAAATTATTGTTCAACTGATTTTGTTAATAACTAACAACCGTATATTATTATAAATTCATATTTTCACATCAAGTTTAATTCAATTTACTTGATATGAGCGCTAAAAATGTTGAACACACAAAATGTAAAATAAAAAATGTAAAATACATCAAATTGATGTATGCGGTAGTTCTATATAAGTATACAAAATGTCCGGTAGTTATAGTGTTAATATAAAAACGTAAAGATTAAGAATCTAATAAAAAAATTTGTGAATTCAAAGGTCTGTATTTTGAGTGTTGAAATACATGCTTTCTTAATTCGGAAAAATGAGTGTAAATGTAAACAGAAAGTGAGTAAAAGCACGCCTTTTTTGAATTTTCTGCTTATATTTGTCGATTGCTGATAAAGGAAACAAAATATCAAAATTCTGTCTGACAAATTCACCCTTGATTGATTCCGAGGAGCATTTTGAAAATAATCTACTTTTCATTATTTATAAACAAAAATTTGGTTTAACAAATTGTTTTAAACCAAAAAGAAGTTGTTGTCCATGCATTGATAACTGGTTTGTAAACAAAATTTCATTAAAATAGGTGAAATCGATAAGTTGATAAAGTCCACAATGAAATAAATAAATTATTTATGAAATAAATAAATTATTCATGAAACTAGCTAACTAAACTATGCATGATGAGCTTTATGGTATGTTAAACAACTTATAACAAACCCGAAAAACTTGATCCAAAATCGAGTTATATCGCTAGATAAATATTTCAGGTATTCTGTTTATCGTAAGATGCGTGCCTCACTCATTAAAAATATTCCGCTACCAATTTTTTTCAATATGTTTCCATTTATGCATAATTTCGAACATAAAAGTTGGTTAATTGTTCATAAATCAAAAAACAATTTTTTTTATTTTTCAAAAATGAATTTATATTCCTCGCAGAAATTTTATTGAACATACATAACTGTAATTTTGTTGGTTCTATAACAAAAATATAACGAAATATAACAAAACAACTCTTGCAGTTTGATTTAAAAGAATATTTTTTTTACCGGTTTTGTTTCATATTTTTTATTACAAGCTTTTTCTGCACGCATTATCATAAAACAAGTAGAATTGAGCTGAGCTGCAAGAGGGGAGGGGCGAATTTCGCGGCAACAACAAACGGCGACCGCACTTTCTGTGCAAAAATAATCCCGAGTCCTTCTCTGGCTGCAGAGAGCGCGGCGCACTTATGACAACCATAAATTCGCCGCCGCGCTGTTTAACAATGCACACACATCTCGTAGTTTCGGTCGGCAGCGACATAAACTACAATTGCCGTCTCGCACGCAGATGCCGTAGCTGGCATCTTTTATTTCAGCGGCCGAAATTTATGTCGCACTTTGGATAATGTCCAACGGTAACGCCGTTTGATTCGCTTAATCCGTCAGACATCCTTACGCTCATTTCGCTTTCTGCTTCTCTAATCTACACCGCTGCTGCGGTGACAGAGCAGGCGGAACGTGGCTGCGTCTCGGATCGATGTACCCGCAGTCTGCCACCCGAGGGGTTGCGTTTCCCTTGCCCAAGGATCAGCGGCCGAATGAAAATCCGATTTTTGATTGGCCCCGCGAATAGTACAATCGACGATATTCAATCGTCGGAGCTCGATCAGCACACGTTTCGGCAAAATACAAACATAATTATTCATCGCTATATTAACAAATAAACGCGCGCCCGTCTCGTAAAGGACCGTGCGAAGTCACAATCGAGTGTACTACAATTTGAAATTCTGATTTCGCAGACTGGCGAGATTGCCAAATCCCGAGGTTCTACATCTGTAAATAAAGTTTTCTACCGAGAGTGAAAGTTCATTCGTCTAAATAATCCCTTTAGCTGTTAATTATGCTTGGATGAAAGAAAAGATTTCATTTTTTCCTAGCGAAAAAAGTTGAATTGAAATTGTAACAGACAACGGTTAGTCAATTTGTTGCCGAGTTAACGTTGGCAGCCAATGATGGGCCAATATGGAACCAACGTTGGACGACTGCGTATAGAGCCAATGTTGAACCAACGTTGGATAGGTTGTTTTGCCACTATAAACAATTTAGTTCTGGAAGCTTCCCCTTCTTCTTCAATATGTCTGCCTTTTTATAAGGACAGAAATAGGAAAAAAGAGACAGCAATATAAAAAAAAGAATGTAAACACAGACAATTTTATGTGAGTTAACACCTGGAATTGTCACATGACTCACCACACGTTCAAAGGTTGTTCTTTCCAGCAATCTGATTGGTTGAGCTCACACCCATGCTTATTCGTGCTGTTTCAGAATTAAAGTGCTAACTCAAAGTTGTTTTCAACGTCAACGAACAATGTAAGGCCAACGTAGAAGTTGCATTACTGTACGAGATAAAATTTGTTCTTTATTAATTTTAATGTAAAATGAAAGCAAGCATTACGTTCACTCATGAAACATTAATTTATTGTATTTATTTTATTTGAAACTATGTTTATAAATTTTAAACAAACTTAATAAATTTTTAATGCTTACATTATATAAATAAAAATATAATTTTATTATCATGAAAGTAAAACTTTTAAATGCTTTTAACATTTTATGTATAATTATAAACGAAATAAAACTCAGAACAAGTGAATGATTAATTTTGGTAGCGGAATTTAGCACTTTGTTATATTTGATTATTTTTATAAATATTGTAAATTGTTCTGAAAATAATAATTTTGAAAATAATTGTTCCTAAAAAGTCAATGGAGCAGTGGTTAGAGATGCGGACTACCATTTCAGGGACGAGGGTTCGATTCCAAGTCAATGACAAAAAATTGTTATCAACTGAGAACTGAGAATATTTACAATTTTCATAAATAATAAAAGTATTAATGAATTGTTTGTTAATAACATAAATGATGTTTTTTCTATTATTTAATAAAACAACGACGTCATCCGACGTAATGTCAATGTTAACAAACGACGTAGGGTCAATGATGGCAAATAACGTAGAGAGACAACTTTGGCACAAAACCTTGGCGTTGCGTCACATCCCAACGCTTACCCAATGTTTACCCATTGCTTACCCAACGCTTACAAATCGACAACGCGATGTTGTCGAACAACGTCAATACTCTACCAACGTCGTGTCAACGTAGTTAGGACTGTATTTTTATGCTTTACTAAAGCGTTTTAACTGTTAAATATCGGATGAAAGAAAAAAAAATGTTCTCTCCTAGCGAAAAAAGGTGAATTGAAATTGTCGCGATGGAGTGAATATATATTTCTTATTTTAAATGAATAAAAATGAACAGTTCGGAGTTTGCCAGAGCTTTTCTTTTTTTCCGCGTGAACGAAATTAGTTTGCGATTGACACAGATACGAGGGGGATTGAATTAGGATTAAGTGCCGATGGCTTCTCAAAGACGACGATTATTTTCTTCAATCGTTTCAGACATCGGACGATTCTCAATTGCACCGAACGCCGCACAAATCCGATCCATTCTGGCGGCTCAATTCGACGCAAGCGAATTTCGATGTACGTCGAAGTAATACGCCTTGAAATCGAAAAATCGCTCTGGCCCCTAAAGCCACGACCGAGAATTAGCTTAGCCTAAAGGCAAGACCAAAATGCCATCGCTGTGACAATGTCGGAATATCGATCGACACTTTGATATGTAATTAAACCGAACCTCCGTTTTTGACCATGTAAATAGTAAAATGGCTATTATAAAGGAGAATCATTTGCCGTTGTGATTGAACACATTTAAAAGGATGAAATTTCATTTGGACATTTGAAAATTGGTTTTTTACGCTGTGATCGAACGGACAAATTTATTGGTACACATTTTTAATTACCAGTTTTCCATTACCATGCATCTCGTTGAAAATTTTTGCGCGAGATAAAAGTCGATGTCAAATTACAATTGTAAATATTACGCGGTGAAAAATGGATTGGATGACTCGGATTACAACTGCGACCGGACGTATGCTTTTAAATATGAAAAATAGCTTCGGATGTCTTTTTTTTATTTTTTTTTGTTATATTTTCTTCTACATCAACAAATTCCGAAAAAGATTAAATGTTCGAAGTGATCGAAAAATTAATAAATAATGTTACTTTGAAAGCTCGTTAATGCGATGGCTGGTAAATTATATTCATCGCAAAATGTACTACGAAATTCAGTGCGGGCCATAAATTAGATCTTTTTATATTTTTCGAGCAGCTCTTTTTGGGAGAGGTGCAACTTCGCTGAAGAGAGAGGAGGCAAAAAGTGTCTTATCTCAAGTTAATGCAGGGACTATATCTTCCAGAGACATCTTGGCAAACTTTTCTACAATGTAAATTAAGGAAAAACTTGCAAATTAAAATTTTTCATCTTACAAATTTCAGCTTAATTCAATTTTATACACGGATGAAATATTTCTCTTTTTTGGTTTTTTTTCAACATTCGTCAATTATGATCTAATTTTAAAAAGTGAACTCGATCGCTTACTTTTTAGAATGAAAATAAAATGATTGTAAATAACGTCCTGGTTAATAAAAAGATCGAGTCGAATTGCTGTCATAAACTCGACTGTTTTATAACGATTTTCAGTGCTGAACAACTTTGGGACATGTGAACAACGTGTTCCAGTGTACTGGTTACATAATTTTTCCGTTTTGATTTCACATTATAAAATGGGAATTGTGTCACAAATTATCAAGTATTTGGGAAAAGTCACGAACTTTGGACATTTAATCATATCTCCGTGCTGGATATGGTGAAACTTAACTTATTTCATATGATATTCCAAAACTTTTGATTGGAATAATGTTAAATTTAATTCAGCAAAGCTGGTGTTCCAAAATGTAAAATATCATCTTTTTTAAACAGCCGTGGTTTTAAACTGAATAACAATCATAAAACATATATAGAACGTTATAACATTTCACCGAGTACGAGATTGTGTGAAACTGAGTTACCGTCGATGAGTTTTTGATTATATCTTTGGGTTGGGGCACAGATAGCGATACACGTATAAAGGAAGAAGCTCCATTTTCAAGTGCGAAAAAGAAGCGCGGGCAATGCGCGTCGGGGGAAAACAACGTAACGGCGAAAAGCCGCGAGATTTCCAGCAACTTCCTAATGGACTTCGAAATGAAAATTCAAGATGGACTTGTTTCAAAAGTAAATTAGCCGCGGCGCTGTGCCTAGAAGCTTGTTTCGATGCCGGTTATTATCCTCAAATTATCCATCCGACATTATTTTCACGTTTCTCAAAGCCGCGATTCTTAATTTCCTTTTCACCAATCAGTCTTTAACGTCAGCACGACGAATTGAAAAAAGATTTTGACAGATGCGATTTCGGCCTCCTAATTGGATAAGCTGATTGGTTCGTGACACCTCTTTGGGTATTTTCAACTTTTTTAATAACGTCGTCCTTTGTTGTAAAAAGAAAGTTGAAGCTCGAATTTCATATGAAGGATAAAAAAATGTGCGGCAAAGGAGAAACTAACGAGATATTTTCGTAGGAATATCAACGACAAATAAAATATTTCTCTTATGTATCACGAAAGTGATTCAACTTTGTTATTCAAATTGCATTCGAGATCTGATGACATGAACCACAATTTTCAAATTAGATCTTAACCGTAGACAGTAATTATAAAAATTAAGAAAAATTGTTTTTGCATTTCTTCTTTTTCTTATTCATTTTATTGCCTACCCGTCTTTTTTTTTTTCCGTTATGCGGAAATTCTTAAATTCATGAAGTCTATTAAAAAATTATTGAAAAGGAATAAAAATTTGTTTGAACGTGAGGGGGGCTGATTCAGCGAAATTATATAACATTTGGGGGAAAAAAAATTAATGGGGCAGTTAAAAAAATATGACAGCGCAAGAACATATAAATTGTTCTCAACTTGCGTTGTTCAGTTTGTACCCACAAAGCGATCATAAAACTTAATTAAAAACACGATTTATCGCGCTGCAAACTTTTTTCGACATTCCACTTCCCAATCACATTCAATTATATATCACAACGTCGTTGCAACGGATGCATCTCCACAATTTTTCATTTTATTATAAGAGACGCATCTTGAATTTTTTACCCGTCCGAAATTTAATCCAACGACGAATTTTCATTACCGAACAAGCGCGTTCAATTTATTTTTCCCGGAGAAGTCAAAAGCCAAGCAACGAAATTGTTTTTGCTTATCAAACTTAGCGTCGAAATAAAAACCCATTCCGTCAACTAAACGTTCGAAAAACAATTGAAGCCAACATCAAATGTTTGCCAAACGTTTCAAAATGTTACTTTCTTCTTTACTGGCTGGAGTTTATTTTCTCGCCGATATGAATTTTTCTTCGACGATTATTAAGTGAAAATTTCCACTCGGCTTAAGTGGACTCCACTTGACTCAAAAGACCTCGTCTTCAAGTGTTTCTGCGAATTTAGTCCTTACTTCTTAAGTAAAAGGACTGGGAGAATTCATTTTCTCTTTTTTCCTCATTTTCTCTTTGGATGTCTTAATAATGCTCCGCACTAAAAATAAAATAAGACGATAAACCAATAGACGAATTAGGTTTAGATCTTTAACTTTACAATTCAATTAACATCCCACAGGAACGAAAATATACGTCAAAATTGTATTTATTCTATAAATAAAATATATTTTTTGATACAATTTTTATTAATTTTATTTAATATTAAGTTGTATTATTAATACAACTTATTGCCGCTTTATAAATAATTTATAAATGAGAATATATAGAATATATACGAATGTATTTTAAATATATAAAATATACGTGAAATATATTTTGTAATATATAAAATATACGTGAAATATATTTTGTAATATATAAAATATACGTGAAATATATTTTGTAAT
>JAPYZS010001621.1:0-13772 GCA_030522925.1 Trissolcus japonicus | reverse complement strand
TGTGCACTGAAATGTGTGCACTCGATCCGTGTGCAGTCGATCTATGTGCACTTAAACGGTGCGCAGTCGACCGGTGGGCACTCGTGCGAATTTGTGTGCGGTCGTGCGGTGCGCACTTGAACCGTGTGCAGTCGTGCAGTGCGCACTTGAACCGTGT
Organism: Trissolcus japonicus; assembly: GCA_030522925.1. Classification (NCBI taxonomy): domain Eukaryota; kingdom Metazoa; phylum Arthropoda; class Insecta; order Hymenoptera; family Scelionidae; genus Trissolcus; species Trissolcus japonicus. Next base: position 13,615 of record JAPYZS010001621.1, on the reverse strand, counting down.
GCAGTCGTGCAGTGCGCACTTGAACCGTGTGCATTCATAGATGTGTGCACTTGAACGGTGCGCACTTGCAACCTTCCCGTGTACGCGGAAAGTGATTTGTAGTGAATCAATATGCCAAAAAGAAGTGTTAGCTATATAGGAAAGAAGACGGCAACAGCGCGATATCAACGTGATAAACGCAACGATGAGACTCCTGAGGAAAGAGACGTAAGTTAAAAACAATGAGTTTGTTTGAAAATGAAAATCAGATTCTAAATGAAATGTTTTGTTTCCCATAACGATCGCCATATAGAATTTATCATATTTTATTCGGTACACACCAAATAAACTATACAGATTGAATCAGAATTAAATATTAAGGAGGTTGGGGTATGATGTTTTCGTGCGAGAGAGAAGGCATATGTGCGGCGTGCACATTAGTGACGCATGCGGTAGAAATAGTTCGCGCGCACTGTATGTTTGTATGCATAACCACACTTTCGTACCGTGTGCACGCCTGACGCGCGCCGTCATGTTGCAAAGATTATACAACGCGCGTCATTATTTGTTCTAAGAAACTGCAATTGTACGGAAACTAGTGACACGATTCAAGGGAGATTTCGCACAAATAAAGTTAACATGATTTTACAAAACATACTACAATTTTGTTGAGTTTCGTTCATGAGAACATAACTTAAATGATTAAAGTTTGTCATCTGCCATAAGGCGCAATGTATTTTTACCATATTTTTAATATTTTTTTTCTTTTTCAAATCTAGCGAGACAATCTCTTTGAAATTTTGCACATGACTTTATTATATTTTTAAGAGCAACGTCTATTTTTTTTATGAAATTTTAAACGTTAATACAGTTCATGCCCTAACCTCCTTAAGTGTAGCGTATCTTATTTGGACCGATATCTATCAAACTCACAAATATCACGTTCAAGGTTGAAAACGAAATCAATGAGAATTTATTAATATGTAAATTTTACAGGATTTTCGTGTCTTATATGAGAGGCTGTTGTTATCCCTGGTTAAATGAACATAGACTTTCAGGAAACAAAATATAGGGCCTACAAATTTACAAATAATGCAACCGGAAATATCGAAATTGCTATATAATTTTGTAAAAAAATCTATTTCGATAAAACATTCATTAATTCGATAAAAGATATAAAACTGGGACAAATAAACAAACGAAACAAGCCTATAACAACAATCGGAAATTGAACAAACTATCAAAAAACAAACACTAAATAAACAAACAGATAAATTTGCGAGCAGAAAACGGAAATTAAACATACGGAAGATTCAACAAACCGAAAAAAAATTCCGGATGAATATACATATACAATAAACGTACACATAAATAAGCAAACATATAATAAACAAACTAATGAGTAAGCAAAAAGAAAATCAAGTAACAAATAAATAAGGACGGTTAAGTAAATATTTTGTTATGCAATATTTATATTGGTATTTGTTCATATATTATGGATTAATTAACCCTTTTTAAAAATTAATTTCGTATTTATTTATTTATCCGTTTTCTTCATTTGTCTTTATTTCCGTATTTTTACTTCTTCCATCTAATTATAAAATATCTTCCTGAAAATTGAGATCCCAATGAGCAGGAATTTAAGAATGAAATATCGTTCAAAATTATAGAGCAAAAAAGTTTTTCCCTGTTGCATTTTTCATAGACATTCAGGCTCTAAATTTTTGTTCTTAAAAGTCTGTTCCTTTAACCACGGTATTTTAGAAATAAAATAAATATGTGTCAACAGTTGGTCCTATGTATGTTAACCAGGATCCGATATTAACCAGGATCATTAAAATTTTGCAAATCAGAAATGTTTATAGGAATGTCGTATTGTATTTATTCGTTTTGAAAGTATTGTGTTTATTCGTTTTGAAAGTATTGTATTTATTCGTTTTGAAAGTATTGTATTTATTCGTTTAGATCTGGTGAAACGCCGATTCGATACCAGGTGCGTTTTAATTACAAAACTCATCGTTAAAACTACATATATTTTTTTCACTGTCACATTATTTCAGACACGTCTTCAGGCCCAGCGCGCGCACGAACTGCTCAAGGTTTCGCGAAACACCGGAACAGAGAGAGGTAAATTATGTTTTCCTTATTTATTTTGAGCATTTGAAAAATAATATTTTTAAGAAATGCTTCAAACCATTGTGACAATATTTTAGCATCGTCTTCAAGCACAATCTCTACGAACCACCTGAGGTAGATCTTATTAGACGCCGGAGCAGAGAGAGGTACTTATTGCAGTTGTTAGACACTTATTTTTTTATGAATATTTTTATGAATAATTGTGATACTATTTTAGAAGCGTCTTCAGGCACAGGCCTCTAGAACCACCCGAGGGAGATCGCGCCAAACACCAGAGCAGAGAGGGGTAACTTTCGTTATTGTTGAAGAACAGATTTTTCTTTGGAATAAAACATTTTAATACCTATGAGAATATTATAGGAGCGTTTGCAGGCACAGTCCTCCAGAACCACCCGAGCAAGATCTCGCAAGACACCAGAACAGACAGAGGTAACTTTTGTTGTTTTCGAAGAAATATATTTTCCGGGTCAACGAAATTTCAATTTTATTGTCAAAATTTTGTGGGAGCGTTTGCTGGCACAGTCGACCATAACCACCTGAGCAAGATCTCGCGAGACATCAGAGCAGCGAGAGGTAATTGTTGTTGTTGAAGAACAGATCTTTCTTTGGAATCAAACATTTTAATACCTATGACAATATTGTAGGAGCGTTTGCAGGCACAGGCCTCAAGAACAACCCGAGGTAGATCTCGCCAGACACCGGAGCAGAGAGAGGAAATTACCATTGTTGTTGAAGAACAATGTTTCCTGATTAAGCAAACATCTAAGTCGTTGTAAGAAAATTTCAGATTCGTTTGCAGGCACAGTCCACCAGAACAACCCGAGCAAGATCTTGCGAGTCTCCAGAGCAGAAAGAGGTTATTATCATATATTCTTGAACGATACACGACAGATATAAACATTATGAATATCTATAATGTTGACTTCCGTCACACGTTTTATAAGCACACAAATCTATGACCGCACAACAATCAATGACCGCAACGCTAAACAACTATACTGAAAACAAAGTATGTTGACTCAACTGAATTGCAGTTGAGTCAAGTCTATTTTGGGGTTGGATATATCCACCCCAATAGTTTCTTTATAACAGTCGTAATATGAGAAAAATTCAGCATCGCCATGAAGCTGAGTCAACTCCACAAACAGTTCATTGAACTCACCTAATAAGTTGAAACGAATGATACAATAGTATGACGTGCAATCGATAAAAAAAGATCGAATTTTATACTTATAATTTTATACTTTTTAATAATCGAATATTAATTCAATTTGTTATAACCGAGGAGGTATAACTGGGAGGGTTTTTATAGGGATCCGCGAGAGACAACACGCACTTGAGTGATTCTTGAAACTGTTGTATTTGAACTGAATTCTTTGGTACAGCAGATGGGCGTCGAACCATTTTTGGGTGTCGCCCGTAGATAACTGCATTGTAATGGTTAAAAATAAAGAAAGTGACAAGCCGAATTTAGATGCGGAAAGAGTTGCGGATGGTCCCAGACCACCGCCTATATGCACCAAATATTCGCATAGGCAATGGATGCATTTTATAGATAAGGATATCTAATTCGCACACGTGTAACTATCAGAACTATTGGAGGGACTTCGAAGCATCTTTTATCATTTCCCTGAATAAAGAAAATTGACATTCGATGTGAGACTAACGGAAGTGCACTTTTGTATTTTCCGACTGCACTTTTACCGCGATGAAACAATATTTGAATATAATTAAATTTTAATTATATTCATATTATATTTGCCAATAATATAATTATTTTATATTGGTAATTACATTACCAATAATATAATTTGGCAATTTTCATCAAGTTTAATTACACCAGAGTTTACAATTTGATTTTCGGTTTCAATTCCTTTACATTTAACTTTAACAGTTTCTCTTTTGGGTACTGAAAAATATATTTTGTATACGTCTAAAGATCGTGTCCAATGACTTTGAAATGTTTTTACTATTCTTATATCGCAATTTTCTATTTTCTTAATTTTTAAACCAATAATCATTCAGAGTTCGCAGGGTGAGTTTTTCTGAAATTTCAACATTAGATAATGGTCGTCACAAATATATGTTTGTGTTACGAACTTACATTTTTCTAACTTATACGCATCAAATGAAATGAAACTCTTATTATTTCCATTTATTACGTATAACTCAGATGAATGTTTGATATAACCATAACCTAGAGTAAGATTTATGAACTCAGGTTCTACATGATATAAAGAATAACTATTGCTATCTGTGAAGGGTACTAAGATTACATATAATAATTTTCCATAATATACGTTTATACTCAAGTCAATAAGTTGTGTAAAATCGTCGAATAAATCTAGATTATTAGTAGGATAGAGTTCATTTGTTCTGCACGGAGAGAAATATATTGTGATTTTTCAAACAAAGAGCATCAAAATTTAATATATTTTTATGCCAAACCGCGATTAGACTTGAAAAATCTGATAAAACAATATACTCCTAAGTCGAAAAATAAGAGGACAATCAAATAAAAAATAAGATATTAAAGCATTCATAATACTATCTATGTCATAAAATCTCTGATTGCTCATCGACTTATTTGCTATATTTACCTTTAAAAAAAAAACATCACAGACGGAATTTTTACGATCAAATATACTAAAATGAACGACATATAGTTTCAAAATGTAGAAAAAAAAAAATTAATATTTTTGACATAAGATGTTATATTCAACTTTAGAAAATGTAATTTTTTATGTTAAAACATAATAATTTTTATGAAATGGAGATATCAATAAAAAAATTTCTTTATTCTTCCATATTATTTTTTGAGCAACTTATTTCAATTGATTTATTTAAATGCACTTATATTTTTCATTAATTTAGTTCACTTATTTTTTATATTCTTTATAGTCTTAAGTTTTTTTTTCTAATTTATCATTTAAAATGGTGCTAACTATGAACGATCACACTACAGCGACTAACAAATTATTGTATTATAAAGATCAGATTCATCATATAGTTCAATTTCGGTACATAAACCCATAAACATTCATACACAATTGTTTTTGTATATAACATATCATTCGCATTGATACATAACAGATTTTATGCATTTCTCGCCACTAACAAATACTTGAATGTCACTGTGCTATGAGTCTTTATATACATCTACGATTTGGAAATACTACTTGCGAGAAAATCTTGTGGGATAATCTATTTCAAATTCTCAAGTGCTATATTAAATTAGTTTCAGATCAAATTTTGCCGTTAAACTTAACATTTTTATTTTTATGTGTAATATTATTATTATATTATGTATATATTGAAGAAAACAATAATATACGAAATTAGAAACGTAATTATATTTTCTCCCTGAATGTAAAGAAAATTGAAAATGTTATAGATACATAGGTCATTGATAAAAAGTTTTTGTTGATTAAAATTTGTACTCTTATTATTTCATATCTGTTTATACAAACAATTTATTTATGTAGTAATATCCATCTATTAATTTATTAAAACTAACGACAATAGAATTTTCAACGTTATCTAAAGTTAGAAACTCGAAATTATAATTTTCTATATTATATACTTTGAACGCTTCCAGATGTTCATTAAGATAACAATCTGTTAATTTTTTCGTTACAATTAACAATTTTTCCGGTAGAATAATAATTTCATGGACCAAATGAAATGTTGGACCATGCCCTGCAAATTTGATTATGATACTTCCATGTTTTATCTTATTACTGTTAACTATAATATATTTTGATACATTAATTTGATCATCAGGCTTTAGCAAAAAACCATCTGCGAATTTTTTGATACAATCTATGTCGTTTACTTTTATTTTTTTTATTGGCCTGCATTCAAATCGCAAGAAATCTTTCGGACACAAAAATCGATAATTCATTTGTAATTGATGTTTTAATGCTATTGTTTTGCATATATTAATTCTACTCAGCGACGTTTTAGAAACTTTTTTTCCTTCACTGTGCTTACTCTCTGGTCTCATAGAACATATCGGCCAAAGAGGTCCAACACGCCGCATGACTGTCGGGTAGTGCACAAGAAAATGATGTTTTGGTTTTATAGCCTTCTCAAAAGTTGCTGATAATTCTGACAAGTATTGACGAATTTCTGTTTTTAATATAACATGCGTATCCGCAACGATGATTGAACTACATACAATTAGAGTAATGGTTCTCAAAGACTGCAACAGTCCCCACACAGCATCATCTTGTGGTACAAACGGCCCGATAATCAGGTTTATTTCTTTAATCAAATTAAGCATCTCTGCGCTAGACATGATCAAGTGCTTTTTCTTAACTTGAGTTTCCATGATGTCTGGAGGGACATTTGTATGATCATTCTCACCAAACTTATAAGCAGCTTTATGAATATTGAGTTCTTGTAATGTGAAAAATTTTTTTGTATAAATGAAATAATAAAGAAATTTACCTAAATCGTATCGACAAATTCCCTCCAGAATATCATGCATAACATCAACAGAAACATTTTTAGTTACATGGAAATTGTCGATATCATGAAAAATGCACTCTTCTTTTATCCCACTTTCTTTGAGATCATTCAATTTCAAATCGCGAGCGTAGTTACATTCATCGCGGAGTGTACATTGAGATTCCTCAAAAACACTATCAATGTCTTTACGGTGAATCAAACAAAAGCGGCAAAATCGATTAGCATTAAAGCTCTCCGAAAAACCTAACAAAGAGTGCATTCCAAGATTATCACCTGAAATGAATTCTAGTTGAAATTGTATATGTTTTTCGCCAGTGTGATGTTGAACTGTTATACCTTCTTCTTGAAGATATTTCAAGTGTTCGATTGCTTTGTTAAAAATCATTCGGTTTTTAAAAACGGCTCTATCCAGACTATTAAATAGAATAAAAAGAAATATGTTCTCTAATTTTGAATAAAGTCCCGGAGGCAAGCAGAGGATCGAGACATACACAGCTCCGCACTTAGAAATACCCGCGTGGCTACCCAGAGGGTTATTATTTTCATACTCATCAAAATACAACGTAATCGGGACTAACAGTTTATCATATCGCACATAATCAACATCTCGCCAGGCAGATCCTTGAACAAAATTCAATATCACACTTCCATTTGATTTTAATTCCGCTAAATAATTCCAAGTTTGATCATAAATATCAGGGAGTTCAAAGAACTGCTTGAAAACGTCACTTAAGGGTACAAATTGAGCACAAACCGTGACAAAATGCCTAGAAATTGTTCCCTGCTTTCTTCGGAATTCTTCCCGTTCGCCGATCTTATAACTAATAGGAGGAATATAAGTTTTAGTTTTTGAGAACATCTTAAGTCGTTTAAATTCTGTATTATAATTATCTAATATATTAGTATAACAACTGAAACAATCATTGAATATAGTTTCATTTATTTTTTCCGAAGACATTTGACATACTTGTACAATATCTGATTTTAATGAATTAAGTACTTCGGTGAACAGACAATTAACATCTTTTAGAATTGTATCAGCACGCTTTCTGGATACATCAGTGTAGCTATTAAGTTTTGCGACAAATTTGTGTACAACGTCTGTAAGAATTGTTCCGCTAAATTGAGGCCTCTTAGAATCTGTTAAAATATCAGAGTTAGCTGGTAATCTGTCCGTGTTATAATCGTCAAACAACGTGTTATCCTCTAGCATAATCTCGTATACGGAGTCGATATCGCTAAAATCCGAATCATTATCAATAATATCGAAATTTGTTTCTGTCCCGAGATGATTATCTGTATTGAAAGCAGATGGATGATCATCCACTTGATAAACAAGTTCATCTGGTAATTTTTTGGTACTTTCTGGTTGTACATTAGGTTTCCCATGATTTCTTTTCCTATGATGAATGAATGAATCTAATATTGAAAAAGTACGACAGCAATTTTGTTCTGTACAACGAAATAAAGTGCTAGTAGAATGAAATAATTGTACATGAGAAACCAAAGGACTGTTATTTAGGAAAGATTCCTTGCAATTGGAACACTCAATCATTTTGTAAGTAAAATTAACTATATGCTGACAAATATATTAAGTTTTTTTAATTTCTTTAAAAATAATTTTAAATCCAACAATATAATTAAGAGATCGCTTTTATAACGCTGTTCAGCAGCACTATGTTTTAGCTTTCGCAATCGCTCCTAATAAAACACGTAGAGAATCATTTAATTTGTCGCCTGGTAAATGCAATTCGTAGACCGCTCTTTGCAAAAATAGCCACAATGTTTTTGCGTCTTCAGGATAATGACAATCAACCGCATAATATAACTTGAAAGCTAAATCGAACGCATTCAGAATGTTATCCATTTTATATCTGACGCTGTCAATGACGACATAGTATTCTTCAATTTTTGCAGTTGGTCCAACTGCAACTACTACCACTTGAAGAGTTCTCTTACGTTTACGCAAATTTTCCCGAACTTCGTCCAAACGACTATCCAGCTGTGCTGAATTCTGTAATACAAAATGAACTATTAGTTGATCTTATAAAAATTATTATTATTATTATTATTTATTGATAAATTGCTATAACGTTAAATTAGACATGATTTGCAAATAAGGTAGAAATTATAATACAAACTTCTATGCGGACAAGAAACGCGTCTCTTCTTTCCTTGATTGTTAATTTTCGCACAGATTCTGTGTTTTCTTCGTTCGACTTATTGTCCTTCTTTTTCCGTTTAATTCCTTGGCGCTGTGGTGCAATCAGAAGAGGCAACATATAAAAAAGTAAACCATCCTGAGAATCTGGAACAAAAATTTAGTAAAAATGCACACGATTAATTACAACTAAAAAGTTACATGTCAAAATAGATAGCTAATTGCTCTTTTGAAGGTGGAATTGTTATGCACTAGTTTTTGTTAACAAGATCCAATCACTCCCTGACGCAAGTATTACGCCCTTATGATAACACTCCTTATATAAACTGAGCGATGCTATGCTGAGCTAGGCTGGAATACGCTTAGCTATGCTGGGCTATACTGGGCTCTGCTGAGATAGGGCTATGATGGACTAGACTAGGCTATGCTGGGGTATTTTTACCTGAGTCTAATTGCTGCAGCAATTGTATATTTACGCGTTCGTCAATTGACTTCGTTGTACATATCTGAAGTTGCTTCAATAGAACAGGTTTTATGGCGGCCCAACTGTCACGAAGATGTTTGTTCTGGATCAGTTTTTCGGAATCTTGCAGAACCTGCAAACATTCATCTACATGATAATTTGTTTTTCAAGTAGAAGAGAAAATAAAATAATAAACGATTGATTAAATATTGAATCGTACCAAAGATACGCCATCTTGAAGTTTCAAGCAAGGAAACAGGTTAAAATATTCATGTGGTAATAAGTTTGCTTGTTTGAGAAGATTTTGCCTTGCTGTGTAAGTATTATTCCATTTTAATACAACCTCGTTCCATGGTTCAATGTTGTTCTTTAGCCACTCTAAACTATCATCTAAGAAATTGATAAAAAATATTACTAAAAATATAACAAATATGAAAATATTTTATTCTCGAATTGTTAGATTGAAAACATACCATCAGTGATTTCGTTATCCAGAATTTCATCAATATGCCCTTTTTCTTTTTTGCTTAGCAAGTTATCTTTCTTCAGGACTTCTTTCCGATAATTAAAATGACTCCAAAGTTTACCAGATGCTGGCGATGTCTTTCCCTTGACCGTTACACATTCTGAATAAAAAACTGGAGCATCTTCATTCGGGAAAACTTTTTCGATGTCTGCGGCCAATTGCTTAAATTTCTCTGTAGAAATTCTGAAAAAAATTCATTTTAATTTAATTATATTTTATTTGTAATTTAAAAATTTTTGTTATTATGATAAAAATCATCGATTATAGTTATAATTAATAATTGAAGTTGATTATAATAATTATCAATTTACTCGAATACTAGTAACTGCTCTCCAATAGCAAGGCGTCGTACAGCGATTTCCTCCTCCCGTTTGATAACTAATCGCGCTAACTGATTTCTAATCCTTTTAGTAAATTGTCCGTCGTGGTCCAAGTAGAATTTTAGAATACCTTTGCCGATTGAACTTCTTTGAAGATATTCCTTTAAATTCTGCAAAAAAGTCAACAATGATAGAATATTAATAAATAAATAATGATTAATTCAATAAAAATACTTTCAATGAAAGTTCAGTATTAACAAGATGATTTTGACAGAATTTTACCGTCGCAGTTTCAATTTGATCGTTTTTACGATTCAATCCATCGTGTGTTTTCGAAGCTTCTCCCTGAACTTCATAACGTTCGATCGATGATGAGATCGCACTTATTGGGGTACCCTGCCTACGTGGCCTGTTTTCTGGAATTGTAGTAGCTGAAACATGAATAACGTTGAGACATATTGAACGATGTTTAATAAAAATAATGGTTAAAAATGACTTAATAGCAAAGTTTTGCTCTCTGAGAGAGTTACCTGCATGATTTTGAGTTTCAGATTGATTTATCTGTTGAGCTACATTAAGCTGAGTTGCAGCATTAGTCATGTAATTTGGACTACCAGAGTTGTTGGATGGTTTACCAAAATTGTTGTGCGGTAAACCTGTGCTGTGCGATGTAAAAACAGCAGAGTGTGGCGGTTGCCCGAATACTAACTGACTTGTTGGTGGTCCATATGCACGTTGCTCTGAAGGCACAACATCTCTTTGGAACGGAAAATTTTGATTTAACTCCTGCAAATGCCCCTTATCTGAGTTCAACAAGTTGGTAAAATTTAGATACTGTGTCTGCTCCTGTTCATAGTGTTCCCATTGTTGAGTCTTCTGAAATTGTAATACATAATTAGAAAACCATCAAATGATAACGATTTATGTTTTTATTGCACTTTTGTAATTTATGAGAAAAATAATGTTCGACATGAAAGTTAAAATAGAAGGATAAATAAAAGAAACTTTGTAGAAAAAATGATAATAATAAACCTACAAAAAGTGTTTCAAATCAGCAAAAGTTTGAACATTTATTTAGAGGTTAATTGACCCCTGTCAAAAAACATTGATTGTTGACACATAACAATTGATTGTTTAAATGAAGTGTATGTTATAAAAACCTTACGTTCATGTTATAACTTGGATTCATGATGTTTTTAGTTCTGATTTAGTTCTGAAGCATGATTTTGTGTCACTTACAATGAAGAAAGCTAAAAAACAAACAAACAAAAAACCGATTTTGTAAAAAATAATGTAAATTCGTGAAATCATATTTATTTTCAATTATGTAACTCAACTTACCTCATAGAATGGAACGAGGCACTGCCGAAACTCCGTATACAAAAAAACTCACTGGACACAAAGACAAAAAACGAAATGTTTATTTTGAAGAAAATTTGCGTGAACTTTACTCCTAGGTGGCGCGCTCCGACACGCCGACAGTGCCATACCGAGTGGAATAACATTAAAATAAAAGAATTTATTTTTTATCGTATCTTTTAATGAATTTTCTCATATTTTAATGTAAATTTCACAGTTTTTGATTTCAAATAATTTCAATAACATTTTAGAATAAATTTGTATAACAAAATTGTAAATTTGAAACATTTTATATCAAATTTCAGAATCTGTAAACACTTTAATTTAGTATTCAGGCAATAGCTTAAATTAGTATATCAGTATCGTAAAAATTCATTTCATTTGTTCCGCTTATTTCAATAAAATATGATACTTTTCCATATATCAAAAATTTATACTTCATGTATTGAATTTTACTATAATATATTATGAAATAGGCAATTCTAATACTACAATTTAAGATTGATTCAAGTATGTCCTCAGTTTCGCATTTTTTATATTAAATAGTCAAACACAGTTTTCTCCGTGTGTTGTTAAATGTGTTGTTGACCAAGTCGTGAAATTTCCTCAAAGTTAACATTTGTGGATGGATCAAACTTTTTTTCGTGAATAAAATTGCATTTAGAATTGTGTTGTAATCGTTACGTAAACTGTCTAAAAAGGATATTGCGGTGTTAATGGAATTAACAACTGTTATAGATTCATTTAATTCATTTATTTTTTGTTGATGTTCAAGTGTAATATCTTATATTTTGTTTATTTTCTTCACTGTCGTTTTGTATAAGTTATTCATTTGACTTATTGTCGAGTAAAATTTCTTGAATTGTTCTTTAACTATTAATGTTTGTTATTTAAAAAGTCGTGTTACGTTGTTTATTTTCTTACTGTTTGTGACTATTAGGGTATTTATCTATCTCAAATCGTCTTCATTTAAATATCTGAATAACGCTCTACTTATTTGTCCGATGAATGCAAAAGGGACATTTCGTTTTTGTCTGTTAACATCTAAGACTGTGTAAATGTCATGTGTTATGTTGTTGATACTTTCTAATTCTACAGATAAAGTGGACATATAACCTAAAAAGATCTGAGTTTAGGGTTTTGATTCGCATTTTACTTTCAATTCTTCAAGATTATCTGACGATTTTGCTGTTATTAAATTTAATTTTGTTATATCTATATAGTGAGAGATTTTCCATTGTCCTCTTACTATTTCAATTGGTGATCAATTATTAGTCCAGCTTCATTATACAAGTTTTCTATTTCATAAGGATTACAAGTTTGACTAAAAATTATGAGTATTAAAGTTATTGTAATAAGAGTGAGACGCTACATAATAACTGTGTATCGTTTCATTTTCGGAGTTTTGTGAACCTAAAAATAAAATATTAATTATTATACTTAATTTAGTAAGATACTTAAACATATAAGATATGCATTAGTAATTATGCACTTTTTGATTTTCGTTTTGATTAAATTTGGAAGGAATTCATCTGTCGACATTGACAATTTTATCTTGATGTCTGATTCTTAGCTTAACTCTATTATTGTCCAATATTTCTATAATTCTAAATGGACCATCATTACGATCTCCTGATTTACCTATTTTCAGTCCCTTTTTAAGGAATACAAATGTACCAGGAGTTAATCTAGGCAAATGCAATGTTCTGTCATAATATTCTTTTGACTTTTCTTTCGCTTTTATTAGATTATTTCTCGCTTCTTCTTTAGCGGTGTGTAATCTCATAACTAAGCGGGTAAGATAATCACTGTATATTTTAGCTTTCAAAAATTAATAAAAATGGTGTTATCTTTGTCCTACTGTGTTTACTTATGTTATAACTATACATTGCTAAATCAATCCATTTATCCCATTCGTAATCATTTTCTGTTAATGTTGCCAGGTATTCAACCAGAACCACGTGAGATCTTTCTAGTGATCCGTTTGATTGAGGGTGATAGGCTGTCGTTTTGAATTGTTCGATTTTAAATCGTTTCGCGACTTCTCGGAATAGCGAAGATAAGAACTTGGTGCCTTGGTCGGAGGTTATACTGCGACAAGGGGCGCGCCAGTGGAGGTCTTGCAGTCTTTCACCAGCTTGCAGAGAGGAACCTGGAGATTCTGGAAACGAGCGCTCATTGGATATTTGTAAAATTTA
>JAPYZS010001620.1:0-13810 GCA_030522925.1 Trissolcus japonicus | reverse complement strand
TTTTCATCACTTTTTTAGGAAATAACATGTAAAGTCAGTACCATCACACGATTCAGATGAAAACTAGTAAAAATTACTGCTTCATTTCTATCCGTGTACAATTTTTTTTTGTTCGTGCAAACTGAAAAAAAAATAAACAAACGATATTAACCCTTCATTAATATCGCCTTTTCTACTGTCTCTTTCTTTCTCCATAACGATCACTCGGTTATCTTTGTTGCGTGAGGGCCACACTCATAGCGATATCAATGGAGTGTCAATCACAATTCCAGTTATTTAATTTATGCGACGGATGTTTGAATTTTTTATTTCAATTAATTTCGGGTTAATTATATGTTTCAATATAAAAAAATCGTTATTAGTATAATGATTTATTTACCTGAATTTTTGTTCTGACGGCGAAGCTTCTTCTGTATTGTTCAAGTCAGTTCCAGTCTGGAAAAAAAGTGGGAAAAGTTGAATCAACCAATGGCATGAAATTGCAGATGTTTTATAATTCTAGTACGTGAAAAATACTGTCTATAGACGAGTGATGTAGTTCGCTCTTTCATGATGGACAAGTCCAAGTTCCGAAAAAACAAATTACAGGAGGTCGTCAGCGTCAGATTAATCTTAACGAACTCGTATGTCTTCTGTAATTTCAACTATACTTTTGACAGTGCTTATTATTAGCTCTCTGCCGAGCCGACTGTAGCACGACTCGAATTAGTACTTGATGTTATCTGTGAAGTTATCAAGTTAAGGAACCACTACGTATTTTGTTTCGCATCGCGCATCATCAGTCTTGTTTAAAATTAATTAAACGATTGGTCTATTAATTTGATATACTTTTATCAGATAAAGTTTTGAATTTTACCTCATTGTCAATGCGCTCATTATTTCCCTCAGACATTGTACGACCGGGAAAACGTCATTCTACACGAGTCGTTATGTTGAAAAGTATGACACAAATTGATACACTTTACCGCATTTCATCAATTTTATTTATTATTATTTAATTATTTATTTATCTGATATCTGTTTATTTTTTTTTAAAGATATTCAGGAGCACGGAAAAAGGACATATTTTCAACCATCGGGGGCAATTTCAGAACAATATTGGATCGAATCATCGTTTGTCAGTAATGAACTCTTCATTAACACAATCACATTTTGGTTCTCGCCATCGAGTTGTTCAGTTCACTGTTGTTGGACTACCGAATGCGCATCCCGAGCAGCACAGTGGTCGCGTTTCACAAGAGTGGCTTTTGACTAAAGCCGAGCGTTCATTGGCGCTTTTTTGTCCCGCGAGCAAGAATATAACGCTACGCATCTATATTTATTATCGTATGCCACAATCCGTGAACTGCATGCGCGTTTTGCTTCGCTAACGCAACAAATATATTTCAGCTTGTGTGTTTGTTTTTGGGACAACCTGTTTCGTACGGGGAACATATTTTCATACTGAAACAGCTTTTACCAGCTGCTGAAACTACACTCCCGAAAGATATAGTAGAAATTAAAATACAAAAGTCAATTTCAAAATTGCTGAAATGTTCGATTTTAAAATATTAAATGAATTATTAAACTTTTTTGCGTAACAATTTAGAGGAGTTCAATCTTTTTCCTATTTTGTTGCGTTGGTAAAATTTAAATCTAAATTTGTCCTTCAATAATTTGATGCGAGAGTGAACAATTCTGTTTGTTATTATTAGCTTTTTGAAAATTCATTTCTATTCTGAATTCAATATTTCTATTTTTTTTCATTTTAGGTTGTAAATTTATTTTTTTTAACTTAGTGTCAAAACGAAACAAATTTAAAATATTTAACCTGGTCCAGAATTTTTGGGTTCAAAATTATTAGTGGTACGTAAAAATAAATTCTCCATAAAATTTTGGAGCCTTTTTTAATAGAAAATTTGGTCTTTCAATTCGATGTTGAAGTTTTATTTTGAAAATAGGGGATGATTCAACCCCTACTTTTGTGCCATTCAAATTTATCACAATTTTTCTATAACTATTGGATTATGTAACTGGAAAGTTACTTAAATTATGTTTTCAGATCTATTGTCCATAAATCATATTGCTCACATACCCCCGATTTGAACTTTGTTTTTGTCTAATGAAACAAAAGTTTGTTATATGATTTTAGTTTTATCATAACAAGTCGTAGTGCAGAATTTCTTTATTTCAACCCAGGTGCAACACTTTGATTAAAAGTTAAAATTGCATATGGTTCGTTCAAATATTGAGATTTATTTTTTCTGGGAACTGTATGATTTAATTTGGAAAAAAATTGCGACAAGTGAAAAGCAGTACGGCAGGAAGAATGTGTGGGCGGTAAAAGAACATTCGGAGATCAAGTCAGCCTACAATATACTCAAAAAGCAATATAACTCGGCTGATATTGTACGAAAGTTCTCTGGTGAATTACTGAAGGAAAGAAGATGGAGTAATGCAATCAGCAATTGTGAAAGCCGTGTGTGTGGCTTGATGTGCCCGTAGCTATATTTGAAGAAAAGTTCCGCGCGTACTTTGGGATATGAGCTGATGCGCTTTTTGAGAAATTGACGTCTGTGAGTGAAAATCAGAGCGACTTACAATAGTAATCTTTTTCTTAGTTTAGAAAACTGATGCTAGGCATTGTGTATAAATGTTTTGCAATATCCAACGAAGGATCGTTTTCACTCAGACGTTTTATAGCTGTTTCGAATTTATATTTCTATATGAAATGGATTCGTATCGAAAAACTTTTATCTAGTTAATCTTTTGAGGCATACCTTTATTTTTTGTATCTTTTCTCGCTCTCGCTGCTGTTCGCTATTTCATTTGTGATCGGTATCATTTGAATGCATTTTAGGATGAAATTTTCAACGTCACAGGCTGCGATTAAATCAATAAGTTAAAGCACCGAAAACTGTTATTACGACACCGTCACACCGATCGATTCCGAATCTCGATTTGAAATTGCGTCGCTCAAAATGATAATTACTTTAATGCAGATTATGAAATACAGATAATGATATTATGACGTAGAGATTATAAAATGATGCATTACCAATTTTGTCGCTGATTTACGGCAGCAATCACTAATGAAATCTAAAAATAAACAAATCAATAGAGCACGCGAATTCGGTGACGAATTTGGAGATACCAGGCCGTTTGTTGCACTCTGTAATTGCATATTTAATCCTCCATTACGTTTATCAACGCAATTTGGTTTTTACACTTTATCCAGCAAGCATAATAATTATAATCGAATTTGTAAACTTGAATGTTTGGAAGTAATATAGTTCAGTTACCAAGTTATCCTTCGAGTAGATTAGATAATCTCATTTGAATCGTACTTTGAAATATTGAAAAATTGGTTTTTAAGCCAACAATATCGTACAAAATCAAATAAAAAAACAATCTCGAATCCATTACATTTGTTTGAATTAAAAAATAAACAATACAGAATGAAGAATCAAAGTGGATTCAACCATAAGTTGGAAAAGCAAATAAAATGACGGCAAAAACTGACATCGATTGTGGTAGGATGAATTGAGTAGCAAAGAAAACATGATTTATGTGTGCGCTGGTTCGGTCATGGTAAATGAAACCGCAATAAAGTGATCGGCGCTCTCTCATATTCTCGGATTTTAGAAGCACGGTTTTAGGCTGCGAGAGCTTTCCACGGAATCAGTTTAAACCGTACTTAGAAGTGACAGTATTGTTGCCCACTAATCCAAATCCCTCTCGTTTCTCTATTAACAATGTTTGTTCGTGGATGCATCAGTTTGCTTGCATTACAGTGTTATCCGTGATTGTCAAACGCAGACGAAGAAATCCCAGGCGATCACCTTTCTCGGAAATCGCGATTAATTAGAAATTGATTCGGATTTCCTGTGCGAAATTCTATCGGATGAAATGGTCTGAGAAGTCAGAGTGACTTTTTTAATTAAAAAAAAATTGAACATACAAACCCTCTCCCCCTTGTCTGTACTTTTAACGACGTCATAAAATGTTTGCAATTTTTTTCTATAACGAATCTCCGGTCCTTATTAAGTGCCTTGCAACATGATAACATTTTTGGCTAGCTAAATAGAAAAAAGAAAAAACGAGGAAATGTTTTTCTCGTTTAATATGCATGTATGACAAAATCTAGTTGGAGACAAATAAAATTAATGACATTAGAATTGCAATTACACAATTCAAAGGCGTTTTAATTGCTCAGAAACCGCGGGCTGTCATGTTTGAGCGCGTCAGTCATGCGCCATTCGACTCTTAAAAAGACACACAGTTGGCTCGGTTCAAATAAGCTTCAACTGCGCGAGCTTTATGTGCATTCAACGCATCACAATCGACTGGTAGTGACGGGTGCCTCAACATCAAGCCACTTTCCCGCACAAAGTTATCTGATCCAAATCAAGGGAGAAAGTGTTGACTGCACCGATAACCGTCGTTTAGTAATTTCATCATTTACGCTTAACTGCGCTACAACGTTCAAACACAACCAATAATCAACTTATTTTTCTTTCAATTGTTTTACAAATAACATTATAAAAATATGACATTATCTGACAATTTTTCTATTAGGTAGAAATTTATACCGACAAAAATTCTATGAATAACATTTTTCTAAATAACTAAAAATGTTAGATGTACAATATAATATACCATTTAACGTTATGAATTTCAATTAAAATTCATATAAAAACGTTGATAAAGTACAAAGTGTCTATAAGTTTATAATTTGAACTTTGCCATGTTTCATGGGAGCTGCCACCATAAACAAAATAAAATTATATTTCACGTAGGAAAAATTGAACTTAAGTTTTTGCTTAATAAATAAAAAAAATGGTTAAAATGTTTTTACATTTAAATAATGCCTAATTTTTGCTAACGCCTCTCAGTCCACCTCTACACCACTTTGCAAAATATAATTCGATGTGGAATGTAAATAAAAAGCGAAAGAGAAAAAGAAATTCAGAATTATTGTGAAATGAAAGATATGGTTAAAAGTTAATTTTTTTTTCTTTTTGAAAGAGCGCACGCAAACGCTTTTCCTCAGCTTTACCTTTGTGTTGCATAATCATAATTATTCCAATAGGTCTCGTCATCTATTTTACGAAGACACAAGAACAGCCCAGTGAACTACTTTTGAGAGGCTGGGCGCTCTTTTCTTTTATCCGCGCGTCGTTCCGTAAAGTTCGTCGCATCAGGCGAGTTTAGTTCGTCATCTAGGCAAGAAAGGGGAAGTAGGTGGTGTTGTTAGTAAAGAGGAAGAGCAGTCACGACGGGGCTATAAATACAACGCGCCACCTGCATCTAACGTCCGCGGAGAGAGTCAGCCTGTACTGAACCGTACCAGGCAGATACGGAACGCAAGAGTCATGTTCCAACACCTACGCGAGATTACACGTGCATTTGAATGTATACTCGTACGATCGGGTTTTCCACTTAGAGCCAGCCTTAATGTTTTTCGCGGACCACATTTCGAGTCATTGATACGCATTCAAGTAAGACCGATCGATAATTACGAGAACCTCAGCGGCAACTTTTCTTGCACTTCCTTTCAAACTTTGAGTTCTTTATAACGCTTTCTAAAGGGGGAAAAGTTGTTATTCCAATTTTTATAACTTTTTAATGCAAGAAAATATAATATATTTTTGGGTATACTTCATTAAAAATTTTACGTTGCAACAAGAAGTTTGCAGTGTTACAAGAAAAAATTGTTATCATCTTGGTTCACTTTTTCAATTTTCCAATAAATTTTATTTAATCGAATTATAAAAAGATAGCAGAAATAAACTCGCATTAATATATATGAGTTATAATTACTTGTCATAAAATATTGAGCGCAGCTCGTGAATTATTTTATTAATTAAAAAACATCATGTATCGATTGATGTTATATTTGACAGCTTATTTTATTTATCAATAAAATCAATATGTCACTTATTTTCATCGAGATTGCAACAGTTTCTAGAAATAAATATATTTTAATTTTACTTTCACAGAGAACAACTCGATCTGTAATTTGATGTGAGGTGAATAAAATTTTTCTATTAAAATTACGACTATGATAGAATAAATATTGCTTTTTTATAACCAAATAAACCACCCACATGGAACCCAAAATTTGGCATAATTAACATTCACGAATAACGTAACACGCTACAAATCTCTATTCAGAGTAACGAAATATGTGAACGTGATTTAATTGCAGCAGCCGTCAATTAAGTCATAGCAATAATTCAATAGCCCAGACTGGTGGATTGCAAACACTAAGAGACTACCACGACTGTGCTTGATTAGCTCTTCTGAAACGGCCACAAAGTTAGGTAGATACGTGAAAATATACACATACAATTTTACAAAGTTTGACGGGAAGCTTTTGATCAAAATTGTGTATTCAAAACTCCGATCCAAAGATGATTCATTTCAAAATTGACAAAAATTATCGAAAAACGTCTCCTCGTGTGATTCCGAATGCATTGCTAATTAATTTTGCTCAATCAATGATTTAGTTTAGCGCGTGTCAAAACTACGTTTCATAATATTCCTCGCAAGTTGGAAATACAAAGTCCTCGGGACAGGGTCATAGACTTTGCCGGTAGCTCTTGATTCAGAATGATCGAGTTCAGCATTAGCTGTGCAGCAGAAGCGATCCTAGAAATAAGGGACAGGCTTGAAGTATTAACAGTGCTCTGAGTAGCTGAAACTCGTTTCTAGCTCGACAAGTCTGAAGGTTTGGGCTAATGGTAATCCAGCTCGATAGTCAACACTTGCTTTTTCACTGCTACATAAAGTTTGCCAGTGAGTTGCCGAGTTTCACTTCTTGTGTGATCGATGAAATCTCGATATTCAATCGGACGCTGCTGCAAGATATTGTTAAGCTGCGAAGGTTCATCATAAATCGGATTAATAAAAACTCTGTTACGTTTTCTTTACATTTTATATTTTTATAGAAAATCGTATCAGCAAGATGAACCGTTTTCACATCAGAACGTGAACAATATGTTTGCACAGGTTATAAGGTGTCTAAATATTAGATAGCATTGAGCCAAGAAAATCGCTGGGGAAATTATTCAAACTCCACTTTTTATTTTCTTTGGAAACAGTCAGGGAACATGATCTCGCTAAGTTGGTGATGATATATTTCGAAAGGAATTGTGCAAAAGGCAGATGGGATTGAAGACCAAGGTCGACGGATTTCGTACCATGATTTATCTATTCGGTAAAAAGAATTTCCGAATTTCTCGACTAGAGTCAAATGAAGTCATGCAAATATATTTGTAATAATCTTGGACATTTTTTGTTTTCTTATCTCATACTCAATTATAGCAAAAGCTTAAAACACTAAGAAACAAATAGGATTATTTACTTTTCTGTAATATATTTAGGATTAGTAGTATTAGTATTTAGTAAAGTAAATATAGCGTGTACTTTGAAACATCGATCAGATTCCGAAGTTAATTCTGATTGTGATGTCATGTTCATGACGGTGAATTTCAAGCTAAAATTCTGTTTTCAATAATTAATCTTCATCTAATTCACATCTTGACTAACATTATTTTGTGTTTATATTTATCTTCATCACTTTATATTTTATTTTCATCTATTTGTATTTGAAGATGTAAAAGTTTCATTTTTAGCAAAAAGCGAATGATTCTGAACTGATTATTTTCAAATGCATTTTCATTTTTCAATGAAAAAAATCGCTTCAAAATAAATCTACAGTCTTTTTGCAAACAAGTGAAACTGTAATTTATTCAAATTTAGAACGCAAGAGGAACAAAAATAGCATAAACATTTTTATAATTAAACAGCAGAAAGCACAATCTGAATGTTAGCTGCATTGATCGTTGAACGGCAAACAATTAAAAAACATCTGATTAATATTTTATCCGGCGTGACATTAACTTGTCGCAGCACTGGGTGGAACAAAACGTGACCCGATGCTGTCAGGGCCAATGAATTTGCAGGATAAATAAAATCGATAGCCTGTTTAAACTATCTTTATTAATTACAAAGCAGCGCGTTTTCGTAACATCGGACAATTACTGTAACATAGAAAAATAGAAACAAAAAATTATCATCATGAAGTCGATACCCTTTGTGTTTACGGTGAGAATGTTGTTATTTTGAAAGTTGATCCTGGACTCAATTAGACGTTACGCTGCGGCGTACATTTTATTTGAACTTTGGTTAAGGATAACCTTCTGGAGACTTAATGTATGTCGTGTGCAAATTTTAGGTAAACTAATACCTATCGGGCAGACCCACAAGACCTACACTTATGTGTACAATTAACAACCGATGGCAAAAAAAGGGGATAACAACGAAGAACGAACTGTTGAGATATAAGACCTGTAGAGGCAGTTCAGCGCACGTGCGTTAATGATGAAACAAAAAGCTCCTACGTATATTAAGTTAATTAGAGATTAGCTTTTATGCCTGTACATTTTCTTGTTTTTGCTGATACGGAAAAAACTTTTCAATATTAATTTCATTTCATTATTATTAAAGGTATCCTTTTTAAAAAGGATAATCGTTGCTCCTTAATCTATCAAAGAGACAAATCTGCCCTTTTCTCGATTTACATGAAATATAATGCAATATTCACTGGCACGTGTTCAAATATCTTATTGAAGTACAGGAAAATATAAAACATTTTCATTTGAAATAAAATAATATCAAATTGAAGATGAATAAGAATGTTACAGAGATTGTCATGGTTGAAAATTAACTGTCCAACATTATAACGTTCAGTTTAAATTGAACAATGCTTGTCTCACAGTTGCTTATAACTAATTGTGGAATAATTTCAAATCCTATAAATCTTAAAGCTTTATGCAATAATTCTCATTGTACACAAAAAATAACAAAAATCAGCGAGAAAAGATTTGTCTGCTTGGTTCTATAGATAAGCTGTATTATAATTTTCGAACAAATTGTTTTTTACAATTTGTTTGTACAATTTGTATTACAATTCAGCAAATGTTTTTACTGAAAAATTCACAGAATGTATTTTTGATAGTACAAAAGACAAAAAAATTACAACTCTATTTTAAATTGAAAAGAGGACTAGGCAATCTCTGCGTAGTTCTAGTAATAAACAAGTGAATTTTCTTATTTTTGCAATACTGTTTACTTCGATTTTACAAGAAAGAATTCCGAGGAAGAAAATTTTTTTCATATCAAAAACGATCTATTTGTGAATATTCTTTTCCGAGTCATTTATTATACTGCACTTAAAGCTCTAGGACGAAAATCACAGTCCGAAAATCTAGGGTGACAAGAACTGAAAGCAATAAATAGTTTTGTACCGAGAAAGTCGAGCCGTGTCATAGATTAATGTACGTGGCCTTCGACCCCGGTGTCTCGGTCACATTCGAAAAGTTGGAGGAAGGCATATACACAAATGATCGTCTCGTTCGCCTTGGAATAAGGAAAGGGTGTGGTCGTGGCGCGAAAAAGCGGAATGGCAAAACGTTTTCGAGCAGATAGGCGAGCGACGCGTCGGAAGCGGCGAACAATTTTTCTTGGAGTCCGCGCTTGTGTTGTGTATCTTTGGCCTTCCGAAGCGATGCCATTAACGAATAATGATCGATGACTTGGCAATAATGTTGGCGTGCATCAAACTGTCTGATGCCGATTTTCGTGTCCGCAACGTGTACAAAAGTGAATCAGCAAATGAATGATTTTAGGGTTTGGCAGATACGGCTATCAGAAACTATACACTGACAAGACCTTTTGCGAGATGTCAGTTTGAATTATCTTACATTTTGAGATTTCCAGATTGAGTTCATGAATTTAATTTACGAAATAAAAGTCCAGCGCCCGAAACTATTTCTCCATAAATCTTGATACAATTTATCAACGAAAATTTCGTTAATGAAATCAAGCTGGGTATAATTAGAGTTGGCCAAATAACTTAGTTGGCGAATGTTCTGAGAGATCACTCGATAGCAAAATAGCAATTAAATCAAAGTAGAAAGCAATCGAAATCTGATCGAGCGTAATGATCGAAACCCTGAGTGATACCACTTGGGTAACTACAAATTCCTGTCGAATTTAATTTTAACGTTTATTTCATTCGCAAACACCGTTTTTTACAACTTATTTAATCAGTCGCATTGTATCTGCGAATGCGAAAACAAAGGTTCGATTAACATGCGGGTTTCATAATCAATCCGAATTACAATGCTGGTTTGCATTCGCCGGACAATTATTAGTTGCCTTGGTTTGTTTACCAATGAACGCGATACGATCGCTGGGAAATCACATTGTCGCTGAATAGAAGCCAACTGCGTGTTTCGCAGAATACCAGATAAACGAAGAGATAAGACCGGCTGATGATTGTCTGCCAGCTCCCCGTCTGATCTTGTGTATTGGTGTAGTTTAATAATGCAGGCAATCACAACGCTGTGCCTTGTGCTCGCAGCAAATTATTTGAAAGAAAGTAACGAACATCGTCAACGATCGATACTGACATCAGCTTACTTATTTTAATTAATGCTATGTTAATCTTACTCTTTTCTGTAAGCTGATACAAGATGGATCTTCTGAATTCAAAATTAATTTCGAAAGTAAATTGATAATTAAAATATTTAAACGTTCATTACACATTTTTTTATTTTATATTCCATATTCTATATTCATGCGTTTCTTCACTACCGTTTTTTTCATCAACGTGACTTTAAAAGTAAAATGGAATTTTTAATTAAAAATAATCTAGCGTTTTCGTGAGATAGTTAAATTTTTGTTTAACAAACAAGCTAAGTAGAAACGAATTGCCAGATTTAATTTCATCAAGAATTGTACTAATTTTTGTTAAAGAATGTGTAAAAAATCGTAAAAATTGAACAAAAAAAAAGAATAAATATTAAATAACAATTATTGCATTTTACATCATGTTGAAAATCATTCAGACGTTTTGTTACTCACAAGATTCTGCAGTCAATTGATGTCTAAAAGAATATTTATGAATGCGCTCTGAACCGAGCACTCTCGGTTTGGGTTTCAAGTGATATTCATTCTTGTCGGTTACATTTGCTTGAGCAGTCGATTTGTTCGGAATGATTTAAAGTTCTCATATAAAGTGCGACATTTTATTTTTATTCACAGATTCAAATAACCGCTCCATTCACGCAGCCCCGGCATTTTACGCAGCTGGGTAAAAATATATCTCCCGCGACTTGCTCTAATCAAATCCCACATTTTATTTATACATTCGAGTGATCGATAGGCGAATAAAACTTTAATTCTATTTCGTATCAGTTTCGGTTTTGACAAGTCGAGCGTGAATTTTATATTTTATGTTTTTATATAATGCGATTTCCATAAGCGAGAGGTCATCCATAAAATACGTCATGGTGATTCATTTTTCATTTTCTGTCACCTTATATCAGATGCCATGTTGAGTCTCCTCTAGAACAAGCTAGCATTCATCGATAGAGGTTCTAAAAAAAGTGTGAATAACAATCGCGTTGATTTTTTATCATTTGGATCTTATGGAATTTCGTCAAGAATGCGAATTCAATCCAACTTGATATACGACTATTGACATGAAAATTTTCTTAGGGTTCGAAAGAATGGCTATATTCTTGAAAGAATATACACGACAGTGCTGAGAGAATTTGAAGTTTTTACGATGGACTTGAAATATCCATTTTATGTGACTCGACCGAGTTTAAGATAAATATTTTAATGGAAAATATTCCAACGACCGCTTAACATCGACGGCCGCAGCAGTAAAAACTGTATCGCAAACTTCAACAATGCCTCTCAAACATTTGCACAATTTTTTTTTGAGGCAAGAAATTATCATTCAGAAACTTTCTACATAAGTCAATAAAAAATTGCATGAAAACTTGAAAAATAGAAATATATAGAAGAGCAAATTCGAAGATAAATTCAGGAAAAGGAGTCTGAAAAAAGCGGAGATAAAAAGCAATAAATTAAGCCACCATTATACGGCTGAGTTTTTATCGAACCTTCACTATTCATTTTAGTGATCAGCAAGTGGATGCAAGATAGTTTATAAATCCCGGGGTCAGAGTTTGGCGGCTGGCATCACGTCTAGTTAAGGAGAAATATCATTCGTTAAATGTACAAGCTGAAGTTTAAGTGTGTAAGTGGACTTAAATGAGAGCATTTTATGCTCGAATGACTAAGGCGAGTGCTGAATAAAACGGCTAAAAAAAGAGAAAAAAGAGACAGAGGGATTTCCCAAGGAGAGAGCAACGGAAAAAGGAAATGAACGGAAGAACAGAGATGACTAGAAAAGCAACAGGTGCCAGTGACGACCAGCTCGCTAGCAACCGATGCTTCCCACCCTTCGCGCCAGTTTTCCTACTCAACATCCTCCCGGCCCTCGTTTTCTTCCGTCCTTCCGCAGATCTCGTCGAGATAGCCAAAATGTTTAATGGGGTGAACTCGCTGGAAAATTTTGTCGCCGATACGCCCACCTTGGCTTGTGCTCTATAGGTATATATTTGTGTTTCATACACATCCACGTCTTCGTTTTTTTTGTCGCATCCGTTTGCTTTTTTCTTTCTTCTTCTGCTATTTTCGTTTAGCCACTAACTATAAGTTTCGAATCGACGGAGTTGCTTCCGATAATTGTATTGAGTACTTTCGAATGGGAAACATTTAAGTGCGTCAATAAATTTGGACCATTTAAAAGTATTTATTAGCAACATGAAAAAAGATATAATGCCAAAAACCAAACTGAAAATGTTATCAAACAAAAAATTTTAAGAACAATTTATTGTTATAATTATAAGTGAGATTCTTTTTCAAAATATTAATCTCAAATCTATATCAATTTATACGACGTTGTTTGCTTAAGTCATAAACAATCGATTGATTAATTATAAATTAGGATTTACACACTAAATAAATTAGGATTAGCATGGACGTGAAATGAATGCAAGTTTCTTCTGCAATTCATTTTTATTGACTTGCTGTGAAAGATGAGGCAATGTCAAAATATGGCAATATATGAAATTTTGTTTTGCTTCAGTTTATACTTGGGCAACAGCTCGGACTAAAATGTTTTCTTTTCAGAAGAGACGTATGAATCTGAATGAGGTGCATGCTGATCTGTGCATGACGTTTTTTGGAAGAAATTGTTGTCTGCTTTCATTGTAAAATTGAACTGTACCGTTGGATACGTGGAAAACGCACAGTCGTACTGCCAAGCGAATATGGCGGAATGTACATAACGGAATATAAGGTAATTCATGAGATTCCTAGAAAGCGACAGAATTGAAAGATTACTATTTATGTTCAGTTTTTAATCTTTAAAAATTGAATTATAGCAATATTAAACCGATCGCTTTTTTTCATTCTGAAGAAATATTTTCACAAATTGACAAGTTTCATGTAAACTGTTTTAACTGGAAAATTAAAAATGAGTGCTTTTATTCAAGAGCGTCCAGCATTCAGACCATATGAAATTAAAAATATTAATAATTTCATCCGCAATTTTATTAAAAATCATCAAAAATGTTCAATTTTGGACACCTAGTAGAAATAAGCTATGAACTCACGACTGTTGAATAGATTTTATTTATGTACTAGGCTTCAAGCGCGCGCCTACTATTTATTTTAGTTTTCAAAAGGTTACATGACAAACTGTCATATTTATTCAAAAAATTTCAAATTCTACCCGTCAACCAATCAAAAATTGAATAAATCGAGGACAAACAACTAATTTCAGGCGACTACGGCTTTTTTTAGATGGACTAGAATGTCGAGCGCGCTTCGCGCGCTCTCCTCCCTCAGATTTTGAAATTTTACAAAATAAATAAAAAACCTCGGCGCCCGCTGCGCGCGC
>JAPYZS010001619.1:0-26007 GCA_030522925.1 Trissolcus japonicus | reverse complement strand
TTCTTGAAGTTCAAATCATGCCCTTTCAAACAAAAAAAAATAAAGCTATTTTCGATGAGAATTATCAAAGTTATGGAGGTTTGAAAAATTTCATTTTTTTGGGGTGCCCGCTAATTGTTGTGCCGAGTGTATATCATATTTTATTATATTCTATTAGTGCTTTTAATGCACTCTAAAATGTTATTATTTTTATATAAGTTCAAAAATTAAAATGACAGCCAAACTGGAGTTTTCCAGAGGCATTATTCGTTAAATAAATAAATAAATAAATAAAATTATAGAAAGAAGGTTCAATTTCATTAAGATTTTTTTTCAATTGACATTTTCATCTTTAGGCCGAAACTATGAAAAGTTTTAGGTAGTAATATTAATGGCACGAAGAAAACAAGGCCCCGTCTGGCATTATCTGTAATCGACATGAATTCCATCGCGAGTGGAAACATATCAAAAAGTAGTTGATTCAATGAATTTCTCTAGACAAAAAGTGGTAGCCAAGGAATATAGCTTTTTGTGGCGCGAATATTTGCCTCTCCGGTACAGTTAACAAATTGGCGCGTTAATATAGATGTTTCAATGTCGTCCGGCAGAATGAAAAATCTGCCCGAAGATAAGCTTATAGATTCGATCTTATCAGAGCTTGATTCAGCGTCGGGCTCAAATATTAATAGCTACGACAATTCAGCTAATATTTTCAGATTAGGGATCAAGAATGGCAGAATTATGTCGTCGCGAAAATGTTTAAAATTCTTAAAACACATTATGTGCATGTTTGCGAAAGAGTGGAGTTTTAAGCTTTATCATCGTGTTTGCAAACTCACCCTGTTTGAAGCGTTTATGGAACAGAGCATTAACTAACTGGAAAACTTTTTTTTTGAAACGCGGATTCAAACATTTAACGAGGACACTTTAATATGATAATATGCCAAGATTTTGTGCACACTAAAGTGACTGCTGAACTTTCAAAGTATTTAGATAAAATGCAAAAAGGAATCTTATTTTTAAAATCTGTATTCAAATTTTGTTTATTATGTCTCACCCTGTAAATATGGTGTTCAGAGAGTCTGTTACTTCAACAGATTATGTTAAATTAATACTGCTTTAAAGCTGTTTAAGAAGTTCTGTTCTGGGAAAATAAAACATCGCTTTATTACATTTAAATCAGAATAATTTAATTTTTCATGAAAGACGGATCCACTTTTTACAACTGTAATAAGTTAGACATTTTCATATATAAATTAACTATTAGTTACATTCTGGCTTTTCTCAATAGCATATTTAGACGTTTAACTTTTGTGAAATCAACAATACAATTAGATGTGCTATAATTCATAAAATCAGCTTGAATTATTTTTATAATTCGTAGGGTTTACAGTTACTTTTTCTATGATCGGTTACGTTATCCCTCAGAACAGGTGGGACCTTGAGTGGGACCGTGTAGAATTATATAGTATAAAAATGTACAATAATGATTTTAATTCGCTGACTCATACTTTTGGGTTTTTCTATTTACCGTCAGATACGCAACTTCTTTTAAAGGTGTAGTAATAAAAAGACATAAGATGCGGGTAACAACTTGTTGATCAAAAAGATGAAAAACCGTTAAAATATGAGAACAATGCCTTGTCAGTTTGTTCACCTTAACAGAGATTCAAAAGTCAGTGATATCATGAATTTTCGAAAAACGATCGATCTACTGTATTTACATTTTTCCAATTTTGTTGAAATGATAAATAATAAAAGGCGTTGACAAAAGACGATACGTGAACCTTGAACTAAACTTGGAACAAATTGTTTGCTTTGAAAGGCTCGTTAACACTTGCGGAGATACGATGTGTGTTACAAAGTCACACTATAAATCTCGCAAACGAAGAGCCCATAATTTTGTAACCATTCCACGTACGTTTTTGTTAGTAATCAGGGTGCTTCAAAAAATATAAAAAGTCCTCTAACAAATTGGTGCACATACTTAAATTTTAAAGTTTATGATCAAATAAGAACTTTTTCTCCAACTATAGAGTTAAATTGAATAATTTCGACGGTCACAAGCGCTCTGTGTGTGTGTGTGTGTGTGTGTGTGTGTGTGTGTGTGTGTGTGTGTGTGTGTGTGTGTGGACACACACACATGCATAGAACTGTCACATGAACAACGATTTGTGCCATTTCACGGCAATGGGTTAACCGAAATTCTTACATAACGTGAAAATCGGTACTCCAGAGAGTACTCGATGATAAACTATGACGTATTTCATAAAAATCTTTGTTTTTCAATCGCTATCATAAATGTTATTGCTAAAATCTGACGTATTTTTGAAAGAAAAGTCACAAAACTAAAATAAAAACATTAGCATTGACAAAAAAAAATCTGCAACTATTTATTTATGTTTACAATAAACATAAGTCAGTGTATATATAAACGTAGTTTTTTCATGTATGTACAACATTTTAATGGAAATCAAATTTGTAGTTCACCAGTCGGAAAATGGCAGAAAAATGTAGACACATTTATTGATCTTTATGTATAGCAAAACAAAATTATTGTCGGCATGAAGAATCTGAAAATTTCTGATGTTTTCATAAAAAATGATATTGTTGAACTGAAATTAACGATCAAAAAATTATGATAATTGCAGGCCAGTTTCTTGACAACATAAATAGGTAGTTACCCACATATACAGATTTTTTTGTCAATGCTTCTGTTTTTTTTATTTGAGTTTTGTGACATTTTTTTTAAACACATCAATTTTTAGCAATAAAAATTGTGATAGCGGTTGAAAAACAAAGATTTTATGAAATACGTCATAGTTTATCATCGAGTACCCGCTGCACTGAGAGAAAAAAAGCACTATTTTGGCTTTTTAAGACCAAGCAGGAAAGACCGATTTCAAGATCGGCAAATTCTGCTTGACTTCAGGTTGCTTGCTGAAAAAAGCAGAAACTGCTTGGCGAGTCAGCCGAATGTGTAGTTTTTTTCTCTCAGTGTGGAGTACCAAAATCTTTCACATTATGTAAAAATTCCATTGAGAAATAACAAAATAAATATGTAAAGAATTAATTTAATATATTTGTTTTAACTTTTCAATCAAAAAATGTTGTATCTACGGTAGCGACGTCTAAAAATCATTCGATTTAATTCTAGTTAGAAAAAAATTCTTATCTGATCATAAACTTTAAAATTTAAGTGTGCACCAATTTGTTAGAGGACTTTATATATTTTTTGGATTAAGCCACGTCGTTTTGATGAAAAGATATAGAATAATTTGTTTTATAAAATTAAAATACAAAATTTTGTACGTTTAAAAATTGCGGTATAACTTTTTGATTAACTCTGCAACTTTTTATAACTTGAGATGAAAATTGATCAACAATGTGTGTTAATTATTACATTGATTTATTATTTGTATTATTTATTTATTTATTGAATTTATCCTTGTTGTCAAGGATAAATTTCCACAGGATATCGTATAGTGAATGAAATATATGCATATAACAATATTGTATATATATGACACGTGTAAGAAAACGAGCAGTCGAAGGAGATTTGAATAAAAAAAGGGCTCGCAAACATAATGAAAAGAGAGGGGCATCGTGATAAAAGTTAATTACTTGCAGCATATCGACGCTGCGGTTTGTGATTGTGCCAGATGCAAATAATGCTCGGTTTATTCAAATACATTACAAGTCTGTTGATTTGTACGAGCAGCATGGCTCTATAACGCTATTTCTTGTGTCATTTATATTTTTTCGACTAAACAAAATTTGTATAACGTTCCACAAACGTTGTATCCCTGAAATAGTTGCATTTGATTACGTATAACCGAGTGTTATCGGATTTCGCATCAAGCTCATTTCATTCAAGCTCTCGCTGACAACCTTCTAATATGAGCAGAATATCGAATTTCAATTAGATCATAATTATTGCAAGTAATGCCGTCGGTGTTGTTCATTTTCAAATCGAACAAAACTATCGCATTGAAAAATGTTAAACGTGGAAGTAGTAATGCAAGTTTCTTTTTCCCAGTCATTCGGGGCAAAAATGTCCCTTTCACTTGGTTCATTCATGTGTAGGACGTTCAAAAACCAAACATTTTAAAGTCTTAATAAAATCCTTGTTTAAAATAAAAGAAAAATCCATTTGTTGAATTCTTACCGGTAGATAACAAAAATAATTAATTAAAAGAATTTGTTTAACATTTTTTTATCGATTTGATGTCCAATGTTATGGACATAATTTCATTGGCTTTGATGAAAATGCAAATGTAAATTTGGGTCGAAAATAACAGTGAATGTAATTTAGCTGCGGGTACGAGCATTTGATTAAACTAATTTGTTTACATTACAGTGGCAGTAGTGGTGGCATTTTTCATCTGCTGGGCACCGTTCCACGCTCAACGACTATTTGCCGTCTACATGCAGAAGCACTACATCGGCGACGAAAATTCGCTAACTATATACAAAATCATCCAGTATTCTTCTGGAATCCTCTACTTTTTATCCACGACGATCAATCCTTTGCTTTACAATCTCATGTCGGAGAAGTTTCGCGAAGCTTTCAAGGTGAGTTATTCCTGAATCCATAAATTCCTGGACCATCGCATTTCATTCCTGCACATGAATGAAAACTTGTTGTCTTCTTTAATTAAAATTAATAATGTAATTGTAAATTAATTTAACGAGAAGAGCGAGCGACATTTCCTCACTTATTTTACACATTCCTACACAAAAAAACTGAATTTTTGTTATAAAACGTTGACGAATAATGATTTCTAGTTTTTGAAGTGGAGGTTGTTCGTACAAATCGCATTGTTTGTTTAAATTCTTGAACGAAAAATGATGTTTTTTTGTGCTACGAATTCTCCCATTAATGTATAACTTCGGTCTTGTCAGTAATTTGAAAATCAACAGTTACTGTAATTTGTATGAACAAAGTCCCTAACTCCGTGGCAGCAGATCTTACAACACATCACCTTAAATTAAAAAATACAAGACAAATTTTACTGATAAAATTATGATGTTTGCAGGCAATGCTTTCAAAAAAGTGTGGAAAGCGTCATCAAGGGGTGATTGGTCGTCGGTTCACTTACAGCAGTGTTTTTCGGTTTCCAAGGCCGAGCTCAATACCTCGGGTGAACAGTTTGCACTCGGTCTGCGAGGAGTCGCAAAAAGTGTTGTCACACTCGCAGATGGCCGAGCAAGGCGAGCAAAACCACAGCAGCAGCTCTGACAAAGAACGAGCTCGATTATTTATGGAGAAGACCGATGCGGTTGATCAGCTTCAAAAGAAGAGCATCTCGAGAGGCTCCTCAAACTGCAGTCAGTTGACAGTAATGACAAACGTAAGTCGAACATGCTTCGAGGGCAACAACAACAGCGCCAGGAGTTGTTCCAACGAGTTGGCCTGTCCTGCCCCGACACACCTTCCACTCAAAAATATTGCTTTGGGTAAGCTTACGCATACGAGCTTTGAGGCAGCGATCTATTTGTCTCCGTTTACCAGGGCAATATACAAATTTAGAATTGATAACTTTGATTCCGTCGGTCACACATTTTTATATCATTGCATATCTATTTTTAAACAATGCAACATTCTCATAAAATAACATATATACATACATTGTTTTTATCAGTGTAATTCGTTGCTAATGATTTTATCTTATCTTATTGACCATCAGTGGATGCACGATTGATAAAATCTCAGAGAAAGAAACAGTTATAATTAAAAAAAAAAAAGTGCAGGAGTCGTCAATCTGACAAGTCATTATTTTACAGAGCGCTTGAAATTGAGTGCAGGCCTGTTTGCCCTGCCGCAGCGAGCGATGGTGCACAAACCAAAGTGCGAGCCGAGCACAGTGGAACCGCCAAAGATTTTGCAGACACACCCCAGCATCGAGAGCTCCAACACTATCTCGAATTCCAGTCTGCAGGATCTGGGAGAGTCTGAGTTTTCGGGCGTGGAGCTGGCGGAGTACATGGGCGAATTAAATGTCGACTTGATCACCTGACACTCGACAACGTAAATGCGGGCCAAGTGCAGTTATGCAACAATTATCCCGTTTGTTTCATACAAATTTGACGCGAGCAATCGTTACAACTTTTGCTTGAGCAAAATACTTGTAAATAATTGTACATTCATTCATATTTATAGCTTTTTTCCCATTGATTGTTAAAAAAAATTGCAAATCCAATTACATATAATGATGCATATATCTAGTTAATTGAAAGCGCTTGACCTCACACGGCATAATTTATGTATCTTCTCAAAGACTGCGAGCCATGATTCTTGTACGTATACTCAAGACCGCTTTTATATGTTAGTTGTATTAAACAAGCGTTCTTGAGTGTCAATAATTCATCGGTATGCGTATAGCGGCTATTATATTATTCATCTATAGTGATATTTAAATATAAGATCAAGGATGTTCTCGAGTCAACGACAAAGTTTTGTTTTTGTTATAGAAATAAAGAACATAGAACAGTTTCTTTTTGTAAGTAGCAAACATTTATTTCACCATCCTTAGACAATAGTCCGGATGAGCTTCAGTAAACAAAGTTACGCGTGCATGCAGTGTCGTAATAATACATATCAAGTGTGTACAGACAGCGGTTAACTACTGATGATTGCGCTTAGATTTTCGTCTGTGGACGCTTCGCCAAGTAGGCTTTAATGTTGCCGTTTGACTTGACAACCTCGGTGAGTTTCTTCATGGCGGGGTAATCTTTGCAGACGTCGTGTCCGACGACCTTCTCCAAGTAGTCGCAAAGACCAGTGAAATAAATGTCCACCCAGGAGATCTGAAAACATAAGATGTTGTTACATTTTTTCTTTCCACCGTTTGGTCAACTGCAAAAAAAAAAAAAATAACAAAAACAGATGTAATTATACCTTGCCACCGACGAAGAAACCGCCATTTTTCTTTACTTGGCTCTCAAGCTTTTCCATGGTGAAAGTGTACTTTTGCCAAGCTGATTCCTTCATCTTTGGTTTCTGGGTCTCGTCCTCCGACCAGTACCATTGAGAAAGAGCTGTAAATTGTTGTATATAATCATCGTAACAAGAATAACAATAAATTTAATTAAGGTATAATACAATAAAAGTTTAATTAAGGTCCAATTTATGCGCTTACGTATTCTGAAATCGTCGATACTATCAGCAGTGCTGTCTATTTCCATGGCCTCAATCTCATCCTTTCCATAGAGATTGTTCTTTCTGCCGAGGAATCTGCAGATAGCCTTTGATTGGTTGTACTTTTTGCCGTCCATCTCCAGGACAGGCATCTGTCCCATTGGCATTTCTGCAACATGGGAGAAAATGTTGTCAGTCAAAACTCGAAAGCATCATTATGCGACTCGGGTCTTGATATTTTACCTGGTTTTAGTTTTGGCCATTCCTCAAAGGAGATCCTCTTATCTTCGAAAGGCGTGTTGGTGTAGTTCAAGATAAATCGGATGGGCTCACCCAAACCGGTGATGTCGAAGTAGTACAACTTGCAAACCATGGTGATCTTCAAACACAAAATTTTAACAATTAATCAAATCATTTTTGATACAATTTATAAAAAATAAATTAAATTTGGTATTATTTAATTGTACAACTTTCAATGAATTGTTTCAAGTTCCGTTTTCACGAAATCGGATAATATCAAGGAAAAACAAAGCATCGTGCATGCAATTTTGAATTGTTTAATTAATTTATCTAATTTAGCAGGTTCGCATTTAATAGTCTGCAATTATTTATTCGACATTGTTGAATGACGTGTCCCTATTTCACAAACGAATGTCGTCATTATCCGTATATCCTTTTCCCACTATTCTCTCTCACTGACAAATCAGTAAAGTAATATGAAATTCCAACGATAGAATGTCCGTTGGATATTAAATAATGTCAAGTTTTTTATATATAATATTCTAGCCTCAGTAGTGAAAACAAAAGAAAATCAATAAACTTGCAACAAAGTTGAAAGATTATTTAGTTGAATATTTTTCCTTGACGAATCAATTGATCAAGAAATGTTCACTACACGCAATTCACAATTAAAACAACAAGGTTACCGGTAAAACACTCGAGCTGCGTTAGTCCTCACAAGTAAACCTCTGCTATAATACTGCAAACTTTTTCCACATCCAATACTAATAAATGCGCTGCGATTCTTGTCTAGGAGTATGCAGCGAAGCGATTCATCCCCACCGCGCTCAGTCTGAGCAATGCCTTTCCTCCTCTCCCCTTACGACATTATTTCGGCACCATTTATTTTTTAAAACGCCGTATGCCTACTCACCGACGTGACTCAATGTCATTCGCCGTATAATTACTTTGCAGGATCGCAAATAATCAAGCTCCATAAAGATATTACATAAGCGACTAAACGAAAAAAAAAAAAACAAAAAAAGCGTCCTCACGAATTCCATCCAAATTTAAACGTCAACAGTTCTCGCATCACAAAATATTTGTTGCTAATACTGCGTGTATTTCGCATCAAAATTTTTTGGATTCATTCAAAATAAGTTCCAGAAAAGAAATATTCAAGTTTTGAAATATATTTTTCTCGTTTTATTATTATTTAATTATGTGTGTTTTTATTTATTTATTTATTATATCAGTAGTATCAGGCAACAGTAATTTATTGATTTTAATTATGTATAGGTAAAATGTCACAATATTTTACAAAGTTCAAGAATTGCTGACACAAAACCTGGAATATTTTTTTTCCAGATTTGAATTTTATTTCATGTTCTACTTAAACAGTAAGTGTAAATATTGATTTGTTGCACACAGATCTTATACATTGTAGGATGTCTTTCGAAGAATATAAACCGGTACACATATTTTTACTATTCAAAAAATCGTTAAAATTGTATTTGGAAACAATTTATTTGATTAAATTTTAATTTTATCAAAATAATTAAAAATATTGATTGGTTGTAAAAATGCCGTTCGTCATTCAGATTACAAATTCATTTTGATGACATAATAATTTATAATTGTGATTGCATTGAAACAGCATTTAGAATATTCGTCAGTGTATTCAAATAAAGCTATCATTTGAAGGTTTTCATTTTTGTTTATAAAAATTATTGTATCAAAATGGCATGATTAATGATATCTAAAAACGTAGAGATGTTAATTGATATTAATAGTATATTTGAGAACATTTTATTGTTTTATTGATAAATGTAGCAAACAATGTATAGTTTGAAGTGTGAGTTTGAACAATTTTTAGCAAATGTTTTATGTTAACATTAATTAAGATTATATCGACACAAGCAAAGAATTTGTTATCGATCTCTATCCTACAACCGGCGGTTATTATGGAACCAAATAACACAACAAATGCACATAAGGTGAACACTTGACACGTATACGTCTGAAAAGGGACGCAAATTATATGTTAAAATAATAACTTAATTTTTCCCAGTCAGCCCTTAGTTCCCATGACGAATTGTATGTAATTTATATATCATTCATATAATCAAGCATTCAATTTTAATAGAAATGCCAAGAACAAATTTTTGACACCAAAATTTACCAGCCTTCAAAAAATACAATATCTATCTATAATGTTTCAATACCGCTATTCAACCGTTTTCAACAAAGGACATACAACATAATTTGCAAAGATGCTCAACCGTGCGTATAATGTCAGATTTTTAGTACAGTAGTATGAAAAACTGAGACAAAATAAACAAGTACAATAAAACAGCAGCATATTTTTTTAATATTTAAAATTTTTAAGAATTATTTTTTTTTTTTTTATTGGAAAGACATATAATGTTCTTCTTATAAGCCACACCCCGAGCTGCATTAAAAAGAATATTCAAAGATTGTTAACCTTTAGTAAAATAAATCTAGATAAGATACGCATCTATCAGTTGTAAATTGCATTTGCAAAATGTTCTCGTCAGTTTGCCACCAAGTGATATCTATCCAATTAAATGTATCTTATAAAAAACATTATTTGTCGATAATAAATGAGTGACTTGCATATTTATACAGAGAATCTCCATGTATTCAAGCTAGTGGAATATTCCCACACAATATAGATAGAAATATGATTAATTCGAAAAAATATTCCGATAGATTTTTTCCTCATAGTCACTGCAGTACAGACTGCGTTTAAATAGAATGATTGTTTAAGTGACATTCAATTATGTATTTCAACTGTTCTAAAAATAGATTGAATAATTATTGTCCTTAAAATGTTTTCAGTCAGCTGATAAATAACAATTTAAATTAGCTGTTTTGTTTATATAAATTAATTACATAACTCATTTTATAATTTTTACATCGCGCGCTTCTTGCATATACAATGTAGAATAAAGTAAACATTTTAATTCAATATCTTATCAAAATGCATGTTTAACACGTATCAGAATTCAGAATTATAAAAAGAAATACATAGCAAACTTGAAAGAACCTGAATGATGAAACATAAATGATTGAAGCTCCCTCTAAAAAGAAAAACAAAATCGGTGCAATCAGCTGAACTAGTGCAATTAAATTGCTTTATTTATAGCAAAACGATAACATGCATATGTGACCAAATGGAGTATACAAAAAAAAAAAGTGAAAAATCATCAAGGTTATGAAAGAGTCATTAATTTTCAATAAATTTTTACTTTATTTATAAAATTTCTTTGAAACATAATTTCTCAGATCAACTTTTACCACTGATCCGAATTACAAGTGTGGTTTTATAAAGCCCTCATGCTCTTTTGTAACAAACATTGCAGTATATTTATAGACATTGGTTATCCGATTCGCGATTCTGTAATCAGCCATTAACAGCATTTAATATGTAAACAGAATTGTTCTAGACTTTTTGTATTATGTCGAGTCATCGGCCAGCATAAGCCAGGATTATGCAACCACGTTATCTTTTTCTTGCAGACATTTATAGAATCATCGTTTTCTCTTAGCATTCGGTTTTTGGGCGTTTTTCCACCCAGGCTTTGATCTGAGGGATGTCGAGGACCTTGTTCCGCAGCTGGACCAAGTTCGGGTACTTGTCAATGATATCAAATTTAGCCATGAAATTCAAATAGTCGAGCAGAGCAACAAAAGTAAGATCGGCCCAAGACAATTTTCCTCCGACAAAGTAACCTCCGTTGTTTTTCACTTGCTGGTCTAAACGTTCCATGTAGTATGGAATCGTCTCCTTCACCAGAGGCTCGTATTTTGGTTCCTTGATTTCAGTGTTGCTCTCATAGTGATAACCAGCGATTTCTGAAACAAAAAATAAACATTCAATTG
This sequence comes from Trissolcus japonicus, assembly GCA_030522925.1. Classification (NCBI taxonomy): domain Eukaryota; kingdom Metazoa; phylum Arthropoda; class Insecta; order Hymenoptera; family Scelionidae; genus Trissolcus; species Trissolcus japonicus. The sequence continues at coordinate 14,762 of JAPYZS010001619.1, read as the reverse complement.
ACGCTTTTTATGTAACAGTTGAAATTAATTGCACGTCTTGATTAAACATTTAGTAGGTAACTGGTTAAAAACTAGTTTCTGAATGGAAAAACTTGGAAATTTGCTTAGACGACAATAGATGAACAATTATACTGACTGGCACGAAGGTCGTGGATGGTGTCGACGGTAGCATCGATTTCCAGAGCCTCCCAGTCATTTTTTCCGGCCAAATTGTATTGCTTGGCTAGGTAACGACAGATCGCAGTTGACTGGTGTATCTTTTTTCCGTCAACTTCGAGTACCGGAACTTGCCCGAACGGCATCTCTGAACAACAACATTTTATTTTTAACAAACGAGATATCATTCCTTTCATGATTTTTAAGATATATACAAAAAGACATACGAGGTTTCAATTTTGGCCAATCATTGCGATCAAAACGATCATCTGTAAATGGAACTCCCCCATAGCTGAAGAGGAAACGAATTGGCTCACCCAGAGCCTTGACTGGGAAATAAGTAAGTTTGTAGTTGGGCATGGTTTTTCTGTAAAAAAAAAAAAAGAATATAAAAGATATAACAAGTATATAGATTTTCATTATAGTAATTTGCATTATTTCAACAATTTTTACAGAGTTTGAATACTAATAGGTACTACTCAAAATAGAATTTAGATGTTTATAAATTCAAACAGTCAAGAGTTTAACAAGAACTTTTGATTTTATAAAAAAAAAAAAAATGTACGTCGTGTAATTTTCATATCGCTCATTTTTCAGATAAATAACATATTGCCAATTCATTGAGGGAATTTTATATCGCTGAGGAAGATTAAAAAAAGGCAAACCGATTAGTAATAAGCTGAAACATTTTTACAATACACGTTCAAAAGATAGAATGACGTCATGGGTAATTTGAGTGAATCACTCGCCTTACGCGGCTTCACTTTCTAATATGTAGGCGTTTCCTGTCGGCGTCCGTGCCGGCTTTATTCTCCTCCATAACTTTGTTCGCCATTTTCAACACATGTACATGTGTTGAAAATGGTTCAAATATCTTCTTGAACTGTAATTTTCCTTATTTCTAACTGATTAGCGTTATTTTGAGTTTCGCTTCAATAAGCAACGATCATTACTGTGTACTTTTTATTGTTTTGTTATTATTTGCTCAAGGAGAATTCCGAGGTGCAATAAAAATATGAAACGATCTTGTTAATAATTGTAAAAGACTCAATAAAAAAACCTAATTATTTCTGAGTAATAATTTGATAATTCAGCATCAGTGACAATGACGTTAGATGGTTCAATTAAAATTCAACTTGTTATACATCCACCGGCGGTAATATTGATCAATGTTGGAGAAGTAAAAGATTGCAAAGTACTCTCATCAGTTACTTACGCGAGTTACAGAAGAATTAGAGACTCGAAAATTCAACAGTTGAAGTATTCTTCGTCAAAGTCGCTTGATAAATGGATATTTTGTTACAAGGAGTAACTTAATAAACGAGCGTTATCTATTGAATGTATCAACACAACGCAATGAGCTTGGAGTAGTAGTAAAAAAAACTGTAGTTTCGGCGCATCATGTGTGATGGCAGCACAACAAGCGTTAGAAAATGTATCATACATTCTATGCATGTATGTGCATGGCTTTGATTACTTTGATGTGAGAGCCAATAAAAAATATTCTATTCAATTCTATGTATCATACAAAATGAAATGAAATATATACTTTTTACGCATGTTTCAAATCTTGATTTCAAATTGATTACCTGATTACCATTGGAATTGTCATTTGTATATTCAAATTAAAGCTTGAAAGTTGAAACCAAAGTTTGTGGCTCAAAATTCGCGCTCGAGTATACTGAACTATCTTCAGTAAATGCGTATAACCTTGTGCAAATAGATAAGAAGAATTGAAATTGACTATATTACATATTGATATGTAATTGTATTTTGATTGGCAATTAAAATAATCGACGCGCTTCTGTGCAGCGATTGTAAAACGTTTATTAATTGTATTGTTTTCATTTTTCAAGTAAAATGAAAATCGCCATAGTAGGCGGAGGAATAATCGGACTCAATACTGGGCTGCAGTTGCGCGAACAATTCCGCGACGCTCAAATTTCAATTTTTGCATCCAGTTTTGAAAATACTGTGAGTCACGTCGCAGCTGGGATTTTTCGTGTTGGAACTTGTTATTTAGGACCTACCGAAGAAATTACTAAGTATAAATATATATATTATTTCAATTATCTTGTTTTTGTACAAGTTTCTCATAAAATTATAATTTCGTCTAATATTTCAGAAATATAGTCAACGAATCTTATTATTACTATGACAAAATTTCTAAATCTGCTGAAGCAGCTAGTGCTGGAATTACAAATGTATCTGGTTACATCTTTGCCAATTCCTCTCCCAATATAGTGAAGGTAATATTGCATCAGGATAGAAAAGATAATTACTGTTTATAACAAAAATGTAAAATCTAAAAAAAAAAAAAAAAAAAAAAATCTATAGAACAAATGGATGGAAAATTTAGTACCAATTTACAGAGCAGCTACTGAAGAAGAACTGAAACTAACAGGCGACTGGAAATACGGCTCCTTCTTTAAAACTCTTGTCGTACAATCGACCATTTTTCTCCCATGGGCTAGAACAAAGTAATTTGACAATTTTATTGACTTATTATATAGAGAAAAAAACAAGCATGCATGATTAATAATAAAATAAAATTTTGCAGATTAGTCCAGAGTGATGTTTCTTTGAAAGAGCAAACCATCAATTCATTGAGTGAATTGCAGGATTACAATTTGATCATGAACTGTTCTGGTTTGGGAGCGAGGGAACTTTGCGACGACCTTCGAATGGTTGCCATCAGAGGACAAGTTATTAAAGTACCTTTAAATATAAATACATAACGTTAAAAACATGAAAATAAATATTAAAATGAATTAATAATGACGTCAATATACATATAATCTTAAGGTAAAAGCCCCTTGGATCAAAACTTTCTTTTATGGCGAACTGGACACGTACATAATTCCAAATGTTGATGGTACAATAACTCTCGGAGGCTGTCGACATTTTGATTCAGAAAGAAAGGACGTTTGTCCGTATGACGCCGCTGCGATTCGATCCAGGTGCGAGAAAATGTTGCCTTCGTTGACGCAAGCAATAACATTGCAGCACTGTGTCGGATTACGTCCTCACCGCGAAGGAAACGTGCGGATCGAAATCGAAAAAAATCGTTCGCTTCTCCCGACGGTAAGAAAAGTAGATTCAGTATCATGATTAAAATATCTTTTATTAAAACTGTACAGTGTTTAAATCGATCTGTTCCGTAGAAAAACTAATTCAACTTAATCTTTTAATTATATATATATTTTTCTTTCTCATCAGTCAAGACGTACAGAGGCGAGAAAACAACTGAATCAAATTAATTTTTAAATTACAAATATAATCAACAGCTTACATGATTCTAACCAAATGAAATTGATTAATTATAAATAAATTAGCAGCTCGGATATCCGAAGCTCAAAACATAAGTTACAAATGACGTAGTTGAGATATCGCCTAGTTTTTCTCAAAGGAACAGTTCAATTCGATGAAAAATCACATTGAAAGAAATCGTATAAAGAACAAGCGTGTTTCATAGGTGGTGCACAACTACGGGCACGGAGGCTACGGCGTCTGCACCGCGCCCGGAACAGTCAAGTATGCGATCCACCTAGCGAATGAAGCTCACCGGTTGTCATCAAAGCTTTAAAAAGTATACAAAAAATGGATTGCCTTATTTACAATGAAAAGATGTTTCAAGTCAACTGAAATTTTTTACATTAATTAAATAATTCGACAGTTACTTAATCCGTTGGTTTGATCTTGAACTTTTTATATCAATCAATTATTTTTAATTAGAGGCTTCAACGTGGTTTGTCAACCAAAGGGCATTAATGCAAATATTAATACTGCAAATTTCTTGTTGCTGGCTTTTTGATGGCGTTTTTGCTGACCAATTCTTGCCTCGGCTATTTCTTGCCTGACTTAATGTTTTTTCGCGGAGGAGCACCCCAACGGAGCGCGTTCGTGTCTACCGTTAAGCGAGGTTTCTTATATTGACTGCTTTTGATGTGCTCTTCCACAAGTTTCGGAGTTACGCAAATAACATGTTGGCCTTTCCAGTATTTCACCATATTCATACTTTGCAGAGTTGAAATGATGTCTGTCTGGGATATACTGGTCATTTGACTGAAACAAAGAAGACAGCCTTTAATTAATTTTTATTTTACATAAATTTGAATGATGAATTATATTAAAATCTATACCTCAAGTCTTTTATACTGAGCGTCCCCCTGAAATCTCTTAGAATTTCTAATAAAATCCAGCTCCAGTAACTCCGATAAGACAATTTGCCTAAATCGCTAAGAGGTTTCTCCGGACTACCAACGCACTGTTCTATTTTGCTTAACTCGTAACTGAAAGCTATTAATAATTTGCCATAACCCTGACGTTGAAAAGGAGGTAGAGTGAGGATGCAAGCGACGTTATTTCCATCCGGTGATTCTTTTTCCTATAACATATGTCATTTGATATTAATTTTCAAATTGTTCAAAAACAGCTATCAATCAATCAAACGTACATGTCTTTCAAAAAGTACATACTTTTGAAAAATAACCAACAACATGAGCCCCATGTTTGTCTACTTCACACAAAATATAAAACAGAAACGGTTCCACGTCGAAATAAAGTGTTTTGTGGTCCAAAAACAATTTGGCGAGCAGACACAAGTTTTGACAGTATATCTTGTGTTCTTTACCATCGACTTCCCAGATACTTAACGTCCCTTTTCTGTATATTTCTTTTCCGACAGGCTGTCTGTGTGTACATTCACTCTAAAAACAGTTAAACAGTATCCGATTAATTTCAAATCTTGAATCAATTGAAAATCTCAAATGTTATTATATATAGTTTGATTATAAAAGTAAACAACAATTTACCATGTGGTAACGATACGTTTTTTCCAGTCTCATGTATTTCAAACAGTATTCACATATCCACAATTTTGGTTGTTTTCCATATTCCTCAGGATATGGACTGAAGTACCAAGTGTCAATTTCGTATTTACCTAAAACCAACTTATAGCAGTCGTCAGGCTCCTAAGTAAAATCTTATATAAAATGTCATCATTTAATATGCTTACCAATTTGTATCTTGTCAATGTATTTCACTTTTGTGATGGCTTCGTGTTCTTTTTCCAAAGCGGCTGTGGTGGGATCCATTTCTGCATAAGTCTGCACATTTTTTCAGGCCAAACAACAATGTTCAAAATGATGAGTCAAACATTTTTGTAGAATGCAAATTAAATTCAGTTGTTTAGTATCAAAATTGTACCTTTTGTATGTGATTTATTTCATCGTGCCTTCTTTTTTGGTTTCTCGTAATTTTACGGTCAGAGGAATCTGCCAAAAGATCATTCGCTGGATTTAGCACGTTGTTTTTCCAACTTCGATCACTCATGTCAAAACTACTGGACATTATTCTGTCTCTCGTGACCCATTCATCCAAACGTCGGTTATATCCTTCATAATGAACGTAATATTCATAATGATTTTCTTGTTCATTGAAACGTGTTTGAATAACTTCAGCAGGGTCTGAAATTGTAAACGATCTTTCATTAATGTGTTGCATGTTGACACAAATTATGTAATAGTTTACAAAGTGAGGTTAATTTTATTCATGTTTTGTTAAAACACGTCGGATTGCAAAGAAGATGTTTTAAAATAAACCGCAGTGGAGATTTGGAGAAACAAAGTTTAATAACAGTTTGAAATAAGGAATTATTTTGACAGAATAAATAGACTCACGAAAGACAAATATTTAAATATAATTTGTCATAAATTTATCAATCACCTTCGCTTTGTTTTTTAATTAAAAACAACAAATAAATAAAAATCTCAGCAACGAACACTTAATTCAATGACAGATACTAATAATAAACTTAAAATATTGCAAGTCAAATGAAAAAGAAAAAAATTAAAAATCAATGCAAACACAACAGCAATCAACAAACAACAACAATCTTATTCTATTCGTCGCGATGACATTAGTTTGTCACGTCTCGATGGGTAGGTTAGTATTGGTGAGCGGTTTATGTTCGAGAAACCGAGCGCGATCGAAGATGACCGAAGCGGTATCGCGGCCTGTTCGCACACTTACGCCAAGAGTCATCGGACCTGCGGACGAGGTAATGCTCGCCGATGTCGAGCGGCATCCCGTCGAGGCTGTCGGCGTCGTCGCCCGAGCCCTTGCTGCCGCCGTTGGTCATTTTTTCATGCTTTACCGCAGCTTCCTTCGCTGCCGGCCCCGAATTCTCCTTGCCTCGTTGCTCAGCGTCCGCCATTTTGAATCCCACGCTATCATTAACTGCGCGTCTGTGCGCGCGCGACACCCGAGCCCAGTGATGCCAGCAGTAGTCAGTATTAGAGAGCAACAACTGGACCCGCCAACACAAACACACTACAACCGTCGCTCCTCTCAAGCGATCTGAATATGTCTCTTTTAAAACAAGCTGCCAACCTTTATTCATAATAGATTGTGGATGGTTAGGTGGTTTCTTACTTTATTATATATGTATATACATATAGTTACCAAGAATAAAGTTTCGATTCTATTCCATTTCGCTTCTTTACACGACCAAGTTTTAGTAATTATCGGCACCGGAAGATGGCGCAACGCCAATGTGTATGCGTGTGAAACTTTATCTAATGATAGATCAATCGCGCGCAAATTGTTTCAAGTTTTTTATTTAATCGTTTTCTTAGAACATTAATTTATCGATTATGATTACATGTTTGTTCAACTTTTAACGTAGAAATTTCAAGATCGACAATTTAGTGTGACGTCGACACATACGGATTTTCTACCTTAATTACATTTTGAAATTACATTCAAGTGATGAGTTTATAATTTTTCTTCATGTAATTTTGTATTGTTTTCAATTTGTTCCTCATCGTAATTAAGGTTTAAATGTAATTCACATTATAATTCAGTCAATATAAGCACAATGAATATGGATTTTTCTATGATTTCTACGCTGAAAACTTATGATTTTTCATCCAAATTTTATCATTTATTGTAAGTTCAAAAATATTATTTTATTTCATTTAGATAGCAGTACACTTTGGATCTTTATTATTTTTACATATTAGGCAATTATATTGAAATACTGCAAAAATTGAGTCGACATCAATAAAAAATATCTGTGATTATTGCAATTCACCACAGATACAGAGGTCTTTATTTACTTATTTTTTGAGCTTTCCCTTTTATCTTCCCTGAAGGCAAAGGGAGTTGGGGAGGGGGGGGGGAGAATTTGGTAGCATCGATTAGCCTTTTAAAAAATATTCGACATGTTTTTTTCTACTTGTTGTATTTTTAAACAATTTAATTTTTGAAAATTGAGCATTTTCTATCAAGAAATCTAAAAATGTTTTGGACAAAATTCATGTATTTTGATACAATAAATCTGAATCTCTGTAATAAAAAATAAGGTCATTGCTGATGAGTCTGATTGGTTAACCAGCGCGATCAGTCAGGCCGAAGAGTTTGTTTCTTTGTCAAGATAAAGCACTTTGCTTGCAATAATAAATAATATATGAATTTTTGCAATTTTTAAATTGGTTTTAAAATTTGATTATTATTATTTTTTTTATGATACTAATTTTATAACAAAAACGTGAATACGAAATAGCGATAACATTTTCGATTTATATACATCAATTTCAAATTGAAACAAGCATAACATGGTTTTATTGCAATTTTTGCAATTATTACTAGGAAACTAAGTAAAAATCTTTTTCACACTAATGAAATAGTATTTCAAAAAGTACATAACAAGCCAATCATTAACAGACAAAACTTCACAAACAAGTCGTTCACGAGTATTTTTTAACATTTTTTATTAGATGATTCTATTTACATTCAGAATTACTGCAATTGATTCGCTGCATAATTCACATTCTCCACACTTTTATAAAACTATACAATTGTATAAATTATATTTTATAATGAATTGCAAATGGATTTTGTAATGTTTTTCAAAACAATAGTTGAAAAATATAATATTTACAAGAAGATGTAAATTTGACGAGTTTATAAAAATCGAACGGGTACATTCTATTACACTGAAAGTTTTACATAAACATGTTTTATTTACAGAATATAAAAAATGAGAATTTATCATGATTCGCGTCAATTCGTTAATAAAAGAATTTATTTTGGAATGTTGTTGATAAAATAAAGTAACAATCCTTATCATAATCATTGTTGGGTTCTTATATCATTTTTTTACAATGCTATCTTTGAGCGATAATTGCATTGAAGTGTTATATGGCATAAAATGCCATATAACGAATTAAACGTTTCAAACACATTCTACTTTATGCAATAACCTTATAAGTGCAATATATTCATAAAATATTAGACGGACATAATAGATATTAAAGAATATTAAACAATGTTACATTTAATGTCCGCCTGAATAATAATTCTGGAATATTAATTTAGGTTTTTTAAATTGTATGAATATTCAAGAAATGTTATTTAGGCGGACATAAGTATAAAATATTATGTGCTAATAGGGAAAATATTCATAAAAATAATACTGGTGTCTGAGTTTGAATTTTGATTGAATGAAATGCAAGAAAGCAGCATACCCGATACCAAATAATTTTTAATGTACTATTTAATAACAGATTTCATGAATCCATTTGTTACTCCTTTCTTGATTTTCTCAAAATGGAGCATGATTCCATCTTTGGCAGCCGTAAATGTTGATCTTGGATCAAGTACTGCTGTCTCGGTTGGATTTTGACTAATTTTGTATTCTAGTAAAATTGTAGCTATCACGACTTTGGCATGGAGGATACCAATTTTCATACCTAAAAAAATAAAGTCATCTCTTCATAGTAATAATCCTTTTTTTTCATTTGCACCATGTCACATCACACTTACCGACACACATTCGTGGACCCGTACCAAAAGGTATATACGCATCTGGTATCACAGTTCCTTCCGCATATCTATCCGGATCAAATTTTTCAGGATTTTCGAAATGCTTTGGATCTTCTTGTAATCCATATAAGGAAATATAAATAGCCGTTCCTTTTTCCAAAACGATTTCAGTGCCGGGAATCTGTAAAAAGGAAGAACATTTTTAATTAATAATTATATTTTTAAATTATAATTTGTGTTACTATAACATTGTGACAAGAATTGATTGAGCTAATTCACACATAAGCACTGAAACAATTTTCATCATTTTAAAACATAACTTTTCCACGTTTGAACAAAGAAGTTTATGGTGAAACAAAATAATACATTTTAACCCATCGCACGTTAAAATTTAACAAATAAAGCCCTAAATCTAATTTACCAATGAATCTTCCACGCTTAACGAATTATTTACTTCGAATCACTAACTTATTCCGCCACTTGTTTATTTTAAGGAAGAAAACGTTAAAATTAAGTTGATCTATATTAATTATTCTGTCTATGAAATGTCAAAATACTGATATATATTTAATCAATTTTTTTGCAGAGTTTCTAGATATATTATAGCAGAGTGTTGAATCAAAATCCCAGTTTGAGATAGGAAATCTAATTATTAACTGTCAAAATAATTATTTCGAGTAAGTCATGTGATAAAGCATAGTCATCTTTACAATAAATTAAAAAAAATGTTCATTATTTATGATCATTTATATAGTTTTGAAAACACGAAAGTCATACTTGAAAATTTTAAATTTTATATATAAATTTTTAACAATCCTACAGAGAAAAAGATCCATGACCGCTCAAAATTTCGTGTGTATTCATTCATTTTTAGCCGAGTTTACTTTGTTTCCGCAATGTTGATTGGCTAATTCATTCGCGGGCAGTTTGAATTTCAAATTCCAAGTTTCGATAAAATAATGGTTTTATTATTATTATTTTATTTATTGAAATTAATGATATTTTTTTAGAATCGACTTTTAATGTTTAAGATTTTAATTTTTGTCTGATTTTTTGATATTTGGTTTTAGTGTCTGATTTATCATGAGATCAGATAACTGTTCCAGATGCAAATTATTTCAATAGACCGCATTCATAAGAAAATATCAATCTATTGTAATATAGCTTAAAATTTATTTATTCGTAATATAGCTTAATATGACACACGAATAATCACTAGTTTATAATAATCAGAATGCACAATTGAACAGACGCGCGTAGCGCGTTTTTTCTCTAGTATGTTAAATTTTTAATTGAAGCAGTCCAAATAATTGCATTTCGTCATGATAAGCAAACAGTGAAGAATCTCATTTACAGACTTGAATTAACTATCATTATAAGAAAGTAATATTTTCTTTGGCTGGAAAAATTAAAGTGAAAAGAATCGAAAGAAATTTGAAAGATGCACACTCAGAAAAAAAAATTCATTGGACCTATTAAATTCTAGTTAAATTAAATAAACATTATTTGAAATTCTAATGAAGTTTATTTAATTTGCTAAAATGTGTGCATTCCAACAAGTGTGTATTTTACATTAAACGGCTGAACATGAATAATTACGTTAATGATGATGAAAGCGGTAATTGAATATACGTTTCGTGATTTAATTTTTATTTTACATGAATAGATAAAAAAAAAAAAAAAAAAAAAAAAAAAAAAAGATGAAAAATTCTAAATGGAATGATTAATATCTAAAAATATAACGTTATAAATGATTACTTTATAATCATTTCGGGTGTAGCGGTCAATGGTAGATACTGGAGGATGGAGCCGCACTCCTTCCAAGATAGCTTGTTCCAAATATTTCATCTCATTGAAAGCCTCATAAGTTAATCCATGTCTATCTATAGCCTTGCGTATATCGTCCCTGCATTTTTCTTGGCACTCCAAATTTTTCGCCAGTTCAAACAGCGTGAATCCAGCAGATGTCGCGCTAGATTCGAACCCAGAGAAGAAAGTTCCTGACTGGTAGAGCAAATTGTCTCCCTCAAATTCTAATCAAAATAATTAAATAGTAAGTTTTGATATTAAAAAACAATTCTATTTCCTCTAAAATATTTCAGAAGGAATATTTAAATAAATCGTTGACATACTGTAATCAGGATTTTGCTCCCCATTTTTCAAAGTGATAAGTGAGTCAATGAAATCGCCTCTTTTCTCTCCAGTCTTCTCTCGAGTTTCTAGAGCGCTCCAAAAAACTTTTCTTACAAACTTAGAATTGAACAACATGTTGTTGCCTAAAACTTCTACTAACTCAGGCATAAAGAAAACTGTCACCAGAGCAATCATTCTCTTGAATGAATGAAAAAATGCACTCACTGTAAAAAATTACCTAATTAGAACTACATATATAATGAAAATTTAAATTTGAAAATATTGAAAAATAGAAACTCACCACACTGAGTGAACTCATGATTAGGGTTTTGGAACGAGTCAAATTTAGTGCCCAACGCGATGGAGCCGATCAGATCGGTAGCAAATTTTACATTGATCTCTTGGGCATCCAGATATTTTCTTCCATCCTTCTCCACTTTTTCACTTTGAATATATTGCATCATGGGTTCACTGGTCTCCATCATCAGTGGCAGCATCTGCCTCAGTTTATTCTTCGTCAAAGTGGGAGTTATCTTAGTCCTGAGGTACTTCCAGGCTGGGTTCTTCAGTCCAAAGAGATTCTTCATTCCGATACTATCTTTTTGTACAGATCCAGCAAAGTGTCTGTCCGAAAAATTTTCAAAGTCCCTTATCATGAATTGTTTGATGATTTCTGGGTCCCGCAATAACAAACACGGTTTGTGGAATATATAAAATCCAACGAACGGTGCGTCCGGTTTGGCAGCTTTGTAAATCTGCCCCAAGTGCCAACCCGGGGCTGACCTGAAGAGCACTGCATCCTTAAAGTTACCAAAAATGTAGTTTGCCGGTAAAGAATCGACTCCCTTTCTTTTCCAGTAATTGAGTTTGTACCGCGCGTATAGACAAAACAGTACAATCGAACTCAGAAGAAGGCTCAAAGTCAAGCTCAGACCCGCCACTTCGATAGCCATGGCTGTTTCCCGTTTGCATTAATTGAGCCGAAGATTCGTTTTATATGTAATCTGAGAAACACAAACACGCACTGGCGATTCACGTTAATACACGTCAAAGTTATATCACCGCTTTTTATTTGCGCGAATCTGCGATTGATTATTCTAATGCGAATTTCGTATCAAGATTCTATTCGCAACGCGTGAACGATTTTTCGACTTTACTATGATGTCACTCCGGGTAATTCAGAACTGGTAACATATTCTGACGACATTTGAATTTACAGATTCTTTATTATCCTCATTGAGATTAGTTTGACGTGAGGAAAGTGCACGCACGAGACCAACACATTTTTTGCAGTTGAGATTCAGATGAATGATTACACTCAAATCAGATTTTCATCAACGAGTGTTATTTAAACACTGACAGAGCCAAATGGCTTGATTTTGTTCAATTTTATTAATCATAGTCATGCCGTTAAAATCATATCGATATTTCAGCTTTAATTATCTTGATGTATGCATACACTGTAAAAATAATTAAATTGTGTGTGTTAAATTACGACACATATTGTAGACGTTGTTAAAGAATTATTTGATAAAAAAATTCCTTAAAATTTAAATTCTTTCTTTAAAATTCCTGTATATTTTCTAAATTAAATAATATAATAAAATACAATTCCCGCTTTTCACACTCACTGAACATTATGTGATAAAACAACAGGGTGTTTTATAAAACATTATAATCTGAGAAATAATTTTTGATAAGAGATTATAATAAAATTATTATAAACATTATCAATCTATGATAATTAGACTTTATAAAAAATTATCTTTATTATGTGTGATAAAAAAGATTTGTGACCGTATGTAGTGTTATGCCCCAGTCATAACGCCCTTTATTTTTATTAACATTCATTAATTAATAATTTTAGTTTTATTTATTGTTATATTTCACGGGTATGCATCCTTTACAAAATAAAGATAAAAATATTGGTTCAATATACAAAAACGTGGACTATGTACACTGACTGAGATTCTAAATAATGAATAGTGAGTAGAAGTGACTAGAGAGAAATTAATTGCAGAACAAGAGCCTCAATACTCAAGTAGATAAATAGATAAGTATGACGACAGAGAGAAATGTACCAAATTGAGTCATATAGAGTTTTAATTTAAATATCAACTTTCTTCTTTTTACTCAAGTGACGGTGTAACCGTACACTGTCTGAGCGACATTCTGTCAATCTGCTGATCGATTATTGTTAGCAGATTGACTCCCGAATTCTGTCAACCAAGGCCTTTTTTCCAGCGCGTGGCAGCGGTCACATTGACGAAAGATGCGTCCGCGAGGTGATCGCACACTGAAAGAAAAATTGAAGAAAAGAATACGTAAAACATTGACGGAGGAATAATGTGTTATGACATTTTTAAGTAAAATACTCTAATTTTTTGCTATTATAAGTTGACAGCCACTTAAGGTAATATTTCACCAACGTTTACCAATTTTTTCTCAAGCGTGGTCGGATTTTCCGCAAATGTCGAAAAATTGAACTGCGCTGAATACTGCGCGCGCATGCTTTATAATGTTTAATGTCTATAGCTGTCATCGTTCAAGCTGCTGTTCAAGTGTGTGAATTTTTATTCACTTTTTTCAACTGTGTAATAATTATAGTTTTTTAATCATTGTTATAATGTGATTGCTATTTATGTGGAAAAAACTGTAGGTAAGTTAACAGAAATGTTTAAGTATATATGTATTAATTTAATTACCTTGATTCGGTCAGTCTGAATTGCGGTTATAATGCAACAGGCAAAATCCCACTTTCTTTTTTTTTCTTTTTTCCTTTTGTCTTTCTTATACTATATAGTACATGTTTAAATGTATATACTTGTTTTAATTTCAGTAAAAAATTTGTTAACATCTGATGCATATTATTATTATTAAGAAAAACAAGGTTGAACATCAGAATGTATGAGTTTGAAGCGAAGAGTATACCTGAAAGTGTGAATTGTACTAGTGTATCAAATTTAGTTCAGTCAAACTCGAACGATAAATGTATAAGAACCCAACTGATGCCACAATGCTTTACTGAACCTTTTGGACTTTTTCCACAAAATTTAAGTAAAAAACCAGATAACTGTGATCTTACAAACAGTTATTCACAGTTTGCTAAGAAAAATCAACATCCATCTGCATCAGCCGAAGCTTTGGATCGTCTATATAAACATCATCAGACAAATCCATATTCGTCTTCAACACCACCGGAACAAACTTTTTCTTTGCGAAAACCTTCTCACCAACACCAAATTCATCTTTCACAACCATATTTTAATCAACACCAATCGGATTTGTCACAATCAAGTTACAATCAACAGACGGAGTTTTCATGCTTGTCGAATTTCCCTGCGAACAGACTCAATTCAGAAGAACCTGGTTTATCATTTACACCTATCACAGAAGAGCACTACTCGTCACAGGTTCTTCAATCTCGACCTGCAAAATTGCGTAAAATTGCGTCATCCGTTGGGTTTCCACAGGAATCGTCAATTAATCAAGCTGAAATTGTTGAACTTTATTCAAAGAATCAAAACGAAAAAGTATCACACAAGGAAAGTCAACAATGTGAAATAGTCGAAATTTCATCTCAGCCTTTGTTTAATAGTCCAGCACCAAGTGAAACCACGCCCACTGCTGTGAATTGTGATTTT
>JAPYZS010001618.1:6106-24585 GCA_030522925.1 Trissolcus japonicus | reverse complement strand
CAAACTAGTCAGCCGTGTGCTACACGCGAGTCAGTCGTTTATCAAAACGCAACAGTCGTTTGTGCACACGCGTCACTCGTTTGTTTCCACATTTTTTTTCAGCCTTCAGCCTACAAACGAGTCATCCGTATTGTACACACGAGTCAGTCGTTTATACTTTTCTCAGTGTATGTCTTATAAACAATTGTAACGGAGCTTGTCGAGTCAAGTAGCTGATCTACTTGATCATAAACTCAACTGAAATCATCGCGTGTCACTAAACTTAATCATTATGAATACATTTGGATTTGATTATATATTTTCAATCTCTAAACTAAATACATGTAAACATAATGTATATAAACCCAAGTATATATGTGTATCCCTCACGGACAAAAATATAAATGCAAATTTTATAAAAAAATATACTCATTGTTGTCCTTTTTATACAAATTTTATATATTTTTTATATTTCATTTTATAAAATGAAATTTTATTCATTTTATTTTTATTTCATTTTATAAAATGAAAAATATAATAAAAATATACTCATTATTGCCGTTTTATATAATTTTATATATTTTTATATTTTTGTAGATATATTAAAATATATTTTCGTCCGTGAGGGATGTATGTGTATGTATATATGAGGCCTTAAATGGCGCATATATGAAACATAAATGACACATATAGAGAACCTAAATGGGACATTTATGTATTTAAATATATACAGGGTACGTAAAAAGTCCCAGAACGGTCATTTATCTCGAGGAAAACCCCGCAAATCGGGGAAAAGACAAAACACGCGTTGAATATTTTTTTAAAAGCTATCGATTGACACCATTAAAAAAATGGTGGTTTCCATTTAAGATATCAAAGTTGGCCCCACTCACGCTCCCGGGGTAGGGGGTTATAAATGCCAGAGATCTATAACCACACTAGGATTACACTACCCAGAAATAGTGTTAACTCTATTCGAAACATGGTTGCTTTCAGTAAGATGTCGTATCTTTGCGAACTGTTATAGGTGTATTAGAATTCTACTTTCTACTTGTCTGAAGCTGAAAATGAGTAACGAAAAATCGATTTATATTCATTTCGAAAATGAGTGTGAATTGGTGGTACTAATTAAAAAAACAAAAACAAGATAACAAACCAACAAAACTGACCGGATTTTTCAGCAGTTTCAAATGAAAAAAAAAAACAAACAAACAAACAAAATTAACCAAACCAACAGAATTGACAAGTTTATTCTACTAAGATCTTAAACGAAATAAAAAAAAAGGAACAAATGTGACCATTTTTTTGAGATTAAAAAAAAATTGCTAAGAAAATTGGTTTGTTTTGTTGGTTTGGTTTATTTTATGATTTAGAAGATGAATTTAAATTTCATATAACTTTGACATTAAAATTATTTAAATTTTTTGAATGAATAACGGTTTTTCCACAGATATACATAATGAAATGTTAATAAAAACTTTTTAATAAAAATAAAATAAAGTATTTTGAATTTAAATATAAATTTTAACAATAAAAATTTTTCAGGAGACACGGCAGTGTCTCTGGCCAAGAGAGAAAAAAAATGACACAGGAACTGCAGTGTCTCTTTATCAGGTGACAACGAATGCCACTTTTTGGCATAAAAAAATAAAGTGAAACCTTATCGATAGCTCAATTTTTATGTGATTAAAATATTTGCAACGCCAAGCTGATGAAACTGAAAAAGAAATTCTGAGAAAGACCGATTTTTGACCATGTTATGAACAGCTAAAAATAGCTAAAAAATTTTATAAAAAAATCTTTCATTCATCCGCGATTTCAGCGAATGTCATCATATTTCTTTCATTTACAATCGTTTTCCAACGATCAAACCTTTTTCTAATAATAAAAAAAAGATCAGGTTCTTAAATTTGTTCATAATATTAAAAATTTTTTTAAATTATTGAAATTTTCAACATTTTTGAAGTTATCAAAGATATTAGTTTTTTGATATGTCAAAATTTTTACACTTTCGGTTAGTTTTTATTTATCGAATATGACTAGTATTTCATACTTTTTTTCTTCGATATATTTTTTGCGTCGTTTAGGCATGTCTAAGGGCATTTTTATGATTTTTGTGGATTTCTGGCATTTCCAGTCAGAATTTCGGGTTTCTGAGCGTTTTTTTGGGGGGGGTTACAAAGGGATTTTAAGGGGGGTATTTTGCGTCGTTTAGGCATTTCTGAGGGCGACTAAAACATCTCCTCAAAATCCCGTTGAATGCCCCAAATAAACGCTTCGAAACTCGAAATTATGACTAGAAATGCCAGAAATCCAAAAAAAAACCATAAAAATGCCCGTAAACATGCATAAACGACGCAAAACACCCCCTAAAAACCCCTTAGAAACCCCCAAACAACGCACAGAAACCCGGAATTCTGACTAAAATTATCAATTCACGTAATCCATCAGTAATCGGTTAAAAATGTTGAAGCACTTTTAATTACGTTTACGGTTACCGTTTCTAAAATATTTAGTGATTCGTATACGGTTACGATTATTGGTAAACAAACAAATCCGTTTTAAATTGATTACTTTTATGGTTGCGATAACGATTTTAACTCTTGTTTTTTTTCATTACTAGTCTGTTTATACAACTTAGACACACAACAACTGAACAATTAATTTATTTTTATATGAGTATCGAATATTTATTTTTCTATATTCGTTGTCAATTTAAAATTTTGAAGACAGTCGTTAATTTTACTGATAAGAGTCTTTATGAATATATTTCGTTCGCATAGAATTATATATGCAGCAATTTTACTTACTACTCGACGTGAGTAGAAGCGTGTGGCGAATAGAAAATCGTTATAAGGAAATATATTTTCGGATTAAAAAAAAAAATCAAAACGATTTTCGGACTGTGCCAAGTAGATTCTACTTATGGCAAGTCATTATTTTTTAGAGTGTATATGACCCATATATGGGTCCATTTATGAGACAAATGCCACATATATGGATCCATATACGCCACAGAAATGGCACATGAATGGATTCTTCAGGTGGATCGCAATATAAACTCAACTCCCGAGTCTTTTGCATTCGACTTGTTCGTACGCTCGACTTTTCTGCCAACTTCACTCGACTTTTTTGCCGATAGGCTCGCCCACCCTTGTTGGCGACAACTAATCAAATTCAATTAGAACCGTGCCAAATTCAAACCTCTTCAAGTTGAATTGTAAATAGTGATTTTTTTTCTATGAGTCAAAGCAAATATTTTTTCATGAACAAAATATAGGAAATTTTTATTTAAATTAAACATGACAGTTATTGAAAAATATTAAATGTGATTTAAAAGAATACTAAATCACATTTGATTATTGTTATTCAAATCCTCGGTCCGATAACTACAAAACAAGGTTTGTTTATAATAGTCAAATACGCATGCGCTGCGGAAATTAACCAATCACGTCACCAAGGGACGTGGAATTTTTGTGCAAAAAATTCGATCGGCTTATGTTCCAAACATGCAAAAGACTCGGAAGTTGGATGTTTGTCATAAATATGGAACCATATATATGTGATATTTATGTTACATATGTGTGCCATTTATGTTTCATATATGAACCATTCATGATCGATTTATGTGACATTTATGGACCCATATATGTGCCATTTATGGACTTATATTTGCTTGGGAAGATATAAATTTTTACGCATAGTGAAAAACCTTGCTAGTTTTGACATTTCTGTGGCTGCGAGAAATAACCACTCTAGTAAAAACGATAATATCTTGACCATACATAAAACATATATTGACAATGTATTAACAATATATTGACAATGTATTAACAATATATTGACAATATATTAACAATATATGGACAATATATTAATGTAGTAAATTTGGCAACTACACTGCAAAAAATAATGTTTTATATATGAAACGATTTTGTAGTCACTTTTTGAATATTCCAAAATGTTCACAATACTAATCAGATAGGAAAATATTTTGAAACGTTTAAAAAGTGACTACAAAAACGTTTCATTTAAAACATTATTTTTGCTGTGTAGGCGATTTGAAGGGTGGGGCGAGATTTCAAAGTATGACAACGTCGAAAAACTGGCCCTTGCGCAACAGGTCGGTTTTTCGGCAGATTGATAAGAGTTAGCCAAGATGATAGCCGAAAGCAGAATAGTAATCTGTCGTGATCTTATAAACGTGTTGTCTGAAAATTGTAATTAGACAAGAATAAACGTTTATAAAACTTGTGAGTTAATAAAAAATATTTTATTAAAAAAGAACCCACATGAATTGTTTTGTATAGTCGCTAATATATTGACAACGTATAGTCCATGTATGGAAAATGTTTAATAATGTATGGTCAATATATTGTCTATAGATTATCAATATAGTGTCATTATATTGACAATATAACATTATTATGTGATCAATATATGCAATCCTTAAAAATAATATATTGACAATCTATCATCCATATTTTATTACTTTTACTAGGGCAGTCAAGTGGTATAGGATTTACATATACAGTTAACTGGTTATTCCTCACAGTCATAGAATTATTAATACACTGATCCAAAACAAATGGTCACAAATAGGTACATGTCGGTTAGGTTAATTCTGTGGCTGTGAGGAAAAACCAGTTAACTACCATCTGAAAACATTGAAAAAAATTAAAGTTCTGAATAATGTTGAAACATGTGAATTATCGTTTTTGATCCCCATAGAAGTACTTTTTTGAGTTCGTCTTATAGAAGTAGATAAAAAAACAACGTAAAATATGTTTTTTACTTAAATGTACAAAAAAAGCACTTAACTGGTTTTTCCTCACAGCCACAGAATTGGTCATCAACGGGAGGGCTCAAGCCTTGTGATACCTTCAAAACAAGTTCCGTTTGTGAATCAACATTTGATAAATTTTTACAACAAAAAACATATCAGCGTAACTGAACTCGTCTTAAACGTATCACAAGGCTTGAGCCCTTCCCTTAATTAGGTCCTTTACCTTATGGTATACCGATTTGTACAGGTTTTAGAATGCAATTACATACAGAATAGAATTACAACACTGAGCAAAAATTTCATTCAACCTATTAAATTTGAGTTATATTGAATAAATTTTATTTTAAATTCTTAAAATTTATTTAATGAAAATTGAATAGGTTGAATGAAATTTTTCTTTTTCTGTGAGTGAAGTATTGAACTTATTCAAGAATGACCAAACGGATCTCCTGTCTGTGAAATGTAATAACTAAGAAACATAAGTTTTATTAAAATGTTCTTATTATATCATTTTTCTATAATATTTTGTTATATTCTTTTTAGGGCTATAAATATTATATCCCGACTAACAAGTAAACAATAAATTTGATTGAAATTCATGCAAGACATTTAGTTAGAATTGGCGCGAACATCGGTCTTCAAGAAAATAACGAAAAATGAACAGTATAAAGAACAAAGAGGATAGATTACAGAGCTCAGCTAGATTACAAATAATCCAAGCACGAGCTCAAGTAAGGTTCAACTTTAACGTGATCTGACAATCAACTCGAGACTTATCATCTTCTCTCGTACTTGCGGCAACGTAAGTCACGCGCTTTGCCCTTCCTCGTGGAGATTACTTTTTAAGATTATTTTGTCGGTTATCTTCGAAGTCTATAAATATAATTGCCAAAAAATGTTCCAATGAAAATATAGTCATTTTTACAGTAGTTATAAAATTTTCTCTAAAATTATTATAACATATGCATAATTTTATTTATAAAAATTTTAAATTCCAAAAAAAAAAACACAAAAATAAAAATATTGATCCCGATTCCAGTTCCGGTTCCTACGACGGTTTCTAAAAACTTTGATTTTCGATTCCGGTTTCGGTCCGAACCCTGATTGTAATTACTT
The DNA here is from genome assembly GCA_030522925.1 of Trissolcus japonicus. Classification (NCBI taxonomy): domain Eukaryota; kingdom Metazoa; phylum Arthropoda; class Insecta; order Hymenoptera; family Scelionidae; genus Trissolcus; species Trissolcus japonicus. Next base: position 18,704 of record JAPYZS010001618.1, on the reverse strand, counting down.
ATCTAATTACTTAAAAATATAAATTTGGAATATATTTGTACACATATTTTTTCCATGTGTGTACCCTTCCCTCAGGAGCGCAGGTTTGATAATCAGTTATTGAAAATTTTACGCTGAATGTTGCTAGAAATATGTTCTTAGAAATTTCTGTGTTACATTCTCCAAATTTATTCCACAAATTTATCTTCCCAATGGATTCACAGTTGTTGTAGTTAATGGGTGCAACATTTTTCGATGGATGGCGTGTAAAGTTTTTGTGCACCATAATGGTTTCATTAAAATCTGCTTGTTGCCAGCGGAGTTGTGACACATAGTTTGCAGATCCATTTCGAGCGACATGTTTACCTTGAGTATGCACGACACGCATTGTCCAGCAAAGTTATAAGCGAACATGTTGTAATTCTTTAGATGTTTACTGATAGGCTTTGTGATTGTGCTCACACAAATAATACATTGCTTAAACTTATACGGGACAAATAACAGACAATTCTATTACACTTTCCATCATAAATTCATAGTTGCAGATGCATAAGGCTTTGCTAAGGTTGTTATCGTTCGAGCACATGATTCGCTGTTAGTCATAATTTGCGCGCGCGTCAATTAATAATCACAATTTAATAATAGCATTTCGTAAGTACAATACTAACGTCTAAACGAGAATTATTGTCAGAAGCGTCATAATACACGGTTAGAAGATTGCTTTGCAATCAAAACTATGATCTGAAAATTTTTTTAATTTTCTTATGATGAGAAGGTTTAAAAAGAAAAACTGAATGTATAAAACATCTATAAAAAAGACTGAGAAATATGTTTGGAAAAAAATTATCTTACTAAAAATATTTTGAAAAATGTTTGAAGAATTTCTCTCTAAATTCGAACAAGTCTAGGTTCTTCCACCAATTGCAAAAAGTGAAAATTTCATTATAATTTTGACTCAAAATAAGTGAAATTATTATTTCTGCAACTTATTTTTGCAACTGGTGGAAAACTCTGGACTTATTGTACGTGCACTAAAAAAAAACTTAAAATTACTATAACATATAGTAATCGAGACATATCTTATACATTTTACGAATTATCCTATAACATTTTTATATGTTTCACTATAATTATAGTACATTTTACTATGGGGCATAATAAAAATTACTATACCATATAGTAAAAAATATTTAAAGCTTGTAGTCAAATATTTAGATGTTGCATGATATGTCTGAATTGCCAGAAGTTATAGTAATTTTTATTATAAGTTTTTTCTCAGTGTGTATATACACTTTTTTTGAGTGAGCTTCACTTATTCGAATTTACAGAGTTCAATTCAAATTTCGTCAAAATTATTTGTACGACTTAAGAGAACTTATTACTTTGTACAGACCCTCATTATTTACTTCCTAAATAATACAAAACGCTTGTATTTCTATGGTTATTTTCGAAAATATGCTGAGAAAAATATCGTAAAATTATGTGATGTTCTGAAAAGAAACCACTGTAGTTTTTTGTAACTTTTTCTCAAGATATCCATTCATATATCTTTGTCATCAGTTGAAGAATGCTACTTTAATTCTGAACTGAGTCATAGATGTTACGTTTTTCGTAATAATATTCGCCATAATTAATCACATATAATACTTTCATAGATTCAGATAGAGGTCAAGGTGCCATATATATCTTTCATTTCATCGCGACCGACATTTCCGATTGCGATTTCTGAGAACGATTTTGAAGAACACAGTACAACAAAGAGTAAACGCAGACTAAGAAAAAAACACTTTAGAACCAAAAGTATTTCTGAAATGCCGTACGAGCTTAGTCGACGATTGACTCAAAATTCATTTAGAAAGTCTATTTTAGTCGCAAGAAGTCTATTTAAGCTTAGCCGCTCACAATGAGCACAACGACATTTGAAATCCAGCGCAGCTGCTGCAGTTGCAAATTAATTTCGGTGGTTTTGGCGAAACGCCATGCCAAATCCTCCCACATTTATCAGCAGTTTGCAATCAAGAAGGATGCGACAACATTGAAAGTATCACCTGGTATGAACTGTTCGCATTCTGCCCATTTACATAGAATAGTTTCGAATGGGAACAAGTCCGCGGTCACGGCAGCAGAGCTCAAGCAGAAGGTCGTATACAGTAGTATCGACGTAGTTCGACATCTTCGAGCGAACGTTCGGTAAACGAGAGGGTGATGACACCTCATTAACGTTAGGTGCCAAAGTTGTTCTTATGTCGTCAGCCAACGTTGATATTATTTACATAATGTAAATAAGTAATATATTATTTATGACAGTAGCTATTCGCACCCAGTCCGTAAACTGTACAAACCGAATTCTGCTTTAACTTTGTTATTGTTTTGCACGAGTGCGTATAGCCGCACGGTCTGGGTGCGAATAACCACAGCCATTATTTATTGTTTTATATAAAGTTCATTTTTTTCTTGAATTAATTAAATTCTCTCGACAGTGCCTTGGATTCAAACAATTTTGTTATCAAAATCACTCATAAAAAAGTTGCCGAGATTCTTCTAAAAAATGTCGTGAATGCACCCTCACGATCGAAAATATATTCACTAAAATATATTTTAATTTATACTCATTATTGGTGCTTTTTATAAATTTTTTATATAAAAATATATTTTATTTTTATATTATAAATTTATATAAAAAATATATATTATTTTATATTTTATAAATAATGAAATTTATGAGAAAAATATAAAAAAATATAGTCATTATTTCCTGAATTTATTTTATACAGAAAAAATAAATTATTTTTATATTTTCAAAATATATTTTTCTTCCGTGAGAGTGGGTGAAAAGTCGTGTAAATTTTCAAAAAATTGTTTATAAATGTTGTTACAAGGCATATATCAAAATTCTGACAGTACAAAACCTTTGCCTTGTTCTTCTGGTTATTTTAAAATTTAAAAAAACTAAAATCAATTCAAACAATTTCTCAGAAAACTGCTGTGAATATTTGAAAACTTGAAACTCAGAAATGACATAACATAAAAGAAGAGTCATGTCCCCATAACCCACCACACAGCTATTTAATTTAAAAATAAAAAAAGATGGATCAATTATTATATTCATCAAATACTTGGTCAAATACTTGGTCAAAAGGACATTTAGATTCAAATTAACAATTCGAATTGTAATTTCAATTGAAAATTTTGAAATTACAATTGTAATTTCTATTAGCACTCGCTACGAATCAAATTGACACGATAAAATTATTGATTTACGATAATGTAATTTCGGGAAAAGCATTGGACTAATTTCGAAATTAACCATATAGTGCACTGAGAAAAAACTTGTAATAAAAATTACTATAACATATAGTAATCGAGACATAACTTACACATTTTATAAATTATCCTATAACATTTTTATATTTTTTACTATAATTATAGTAAATTTTACTATAGTAAAAATTATTACAAGTTTGTAGTCAATTTTTTTAGATGTTGCATGATATGTCTGGATTGCGAGAAGTTATTGTAATTTTTATTAGAAGTTTTTTCTCAGTGTGGCAATGCTATACACTGATTTCGATACCAACGCACAAAAATGATGAAATATATCCATGTTATATATTGCTCAAACATTAATTAGTTAATATTTCAATCAGTTCAATGTTCGCCTAAAGTGTTAGGTCTCATTGATGTTGATGTAATCTGCTATCTCATGTACACTCGTGAAAAACTTTCCTTCTCATAGTGATATAGATTATGTTATTATGCGACTAAAGTATGCAGTTCATGGAACATTTCATGGAACAATTCAGTACACTCTATATATATTTATGCCAAATAAATAAAATGTGACTTGAAAGAATCATCAGATTTAGTTCTGAAATCATTGAATTACATATTTATGTGATTGCGAATTTGGGTGATCAAAACCTAAGTGAACACTAATGAATGGCTTCCATTATATTTGTGACAAATAAATATACCTATGCGGTAAGTTCTTGATTAGTATATATATTTATGCCTAAAATGTTAACTGTATGAATCTGATAGAAGTTGATAGATCATTTTGTTTTTATCTAGCAAAATCAAAATAATCTGATGCGAATTTAAAACCTGGGAATGATATCGTACCCAATCACCCGCATGGCATTTTCTAAATGACGTCCGAGGTTTCGTTGAAAGCTCGTTTAAAGAGGCCATTGTGGATAAATTAAGTCGAGAGATCGAGTTGTGCACAGACACCTCGTACTTTTGCAAGTAACCCTTAACGAAAATCAGTACGGGCGTCAACCAATTATCTTGTTCATCTCGTTTCGAAACAACTATATTTATTCTTTATATAAATGTTCGTTTATCCCAATTGTCTATCCCAATAGACTTCATCATTATATATTACTGTTATAATATTAGTTTTATCATTTGTTGTAATTATATATATCCTATACTATATCATTGATTATATCAGATTGTCAATTATTATGTAAATGTAATCAAACTCGAACAACACTATGTTTATACAATTTGTAAGACTCTGGGCAGTCTTTATTTCTGCAATCTGTGTATCATTATCAATATCAGTATAATTACAAACACGTTTATACGTTCAATATGACTTTTCTTTTTTTTTCAATTTGATTATTACTGAGTCGTTAAGATTACAATATTTCAATATCGTTGAGACTAAAATATTTTATAAATATACAATATTTTTTCCTGAATTTTTTTGAACAAGATCTTCCTTAACTTTTTTTTACTTTATAAATCTCAAGTCAAGTTTTGAAACTTTTTTCTTGTTTCTACACGGATAGAAAAAAAGATCGAAATTTACTGTGATCATTGTAAATCGCGGACCATAACCACATAATGCAAATTTTTCAGACGAATTATAGGAAACTTTATTATCGGCAGAACATTTTATACTGAATTCCGACTTAAGTTTATTATGATCATTGTAATCTGTTGTATGAAGCTTTACAGTCTGAGCTTTTTACTGGGAATTATAGTAAATTTTGATGGTATTTTTCTATCCGTGTATATATTTTCAATTATGTTTGAAATATATTTTATATATAATTATCTTGTATAAAATCCACATATGTTTTGACTTCTGTATTTGTCTGTGTGGGTAAGCATTTGATCAAGTCACATGTCAACTTTAGACCAATCATACATCACGTTATATAGCAGAACTTTTGATTTTGATTTCTCAAATTTAGAAAAACTGGGTAGTAAATGCCCCATCATCCATCTGACTCTTTCAACTATACCTTCTCTTTTCTCGCTCAGTTAAACTCACGAAATCATTTAAACCAATCAAGTCGTATAATAAGGTTAAAGTAACCAATCATATAGACTGAATATTTCTGGACACGTCACGTAATTAATTCTCACCTATTACACACAGGCAATGACCGTGCAAATAACACAGTGATTATAATCAGGGATGTTTATTAACATAACAATCATTTTTTTAGGTAGAAAATCCAATCATGCATAAAGTTTGTCACTTTTATGAAATTCATACTGAAAATATTCTTGAATTTAAGACAAATCCAACCACACAGAGAGAAAAAAAGTAGCAATGGTTGCTTCGAACCGTCAAAACAAACTTTGTATCTTCTTCCGTTGCAAAGTTTGTATTGGAACCGTAGCAATAGTGAGTACGATTTGATACAACGCCCGAAGCATGTTTACTTTGGTGGCACTACTCTAACTTGTAGGTTAGAGTAGAGTCGCCAATGTAAACATGGGTCGGACTCGTCCGACGTTGTATCATACAAACTCTTGCAACGGAATGGAGATATGATCGTTGCTTTGACAGTCAAAGCAACCATTGCTACCTTTTTCTCTCTATGTATATGTATAGAAAACAATAGGTAACGGGGCAACTTTTAATAAAAAAAACAATACAAACCATATATATATATAAAACAAAAAATATACGAACAAATATATCAATTTAATATCAAATTTTGGGAAATGAAGATAATAATCAGAATCAGAAATTCTGAAGAAAAATAATGAATCAATCAATTGTATTTTTTAGAAAGAATTTAATTTTTGAAATAGTGCATTTCTTTTACAAACAAAGTTTTTAATATCATTATTATATAAAATTATACTTTTAACATTCGTATATTTGTATATTTGAGATTATGTTTACGAGCGCTACTGACTGCGGTCGTTGCACCACCGCGGACAGCTCGCTCTGACTTAGCGATACAACAATATTTCAATATTAATACTGAATATAAAATAAAATGTTCGAAAAATGTTCTTTTTGTCCAAAAGAATATTTAAAAAATAATATTAACCCTTTCAATCTCGAATTATTTTTATTAAAGAGACATTTTTTTTTCTTGTACAATTGTTTTTCGCATCATCTCTTAAGATAAAACAATATTTTTTGAAAGAATTTCCAAATGAAGATCTGCACAAACACGCCATGTTTTATTTTTCTCGTAAAAATTTGAATCACGATCGATATCAGTGATTCAAACGCGCGTTGCATTGAAGCAACGGTGGGAGCGAAAGGGTTAAAGATAAATCCTACTTTCCAACATATAATATTTTTTTGAATTATAATTTTCAAAGTAAGTAGTTCTGACATATGCTGTCATGGATTTTCTACCTTAATAAATGAATAAATATATTTTTCCTACACGGAAAAAATATATTTCACGTATAATTTATATATTTAACCCTTGAGAGAAAAAATTTTTTTATAACATAAAAGTAACCAGACTATTCTTTAAAATCTGCAAAATCGTCTGATAAACTTTTTTTAGTTTTAAGAAAAAAACAATACTGTTTTAGCTCAGTAACTGAATACGTTTTGAGGTTAACAATGAGCTTGATTGATCCTCTTAAGCCCCCGTTGTATCATATTTGATACATTGACATTTTTTAGAATTTTTACGTTTCCTATCATTAGGTTCATTGTATCATATACTTCTCGGAACTTACTTACTTTTCGGAAGATCACTTTTAACGCAATTTCGGACTTTCTAGCCTTTATTCGGAAAAAATACAAAAAACATAACAAAAGGCAATACTTTTTTTTGCCAGATTTCGCTTTTGTTAGTGCTAAAAAAAAACAAAAATATAATATTTTTGTTAATCTATCATAACGTTTTAATAGTTCAGGGGCTTAAGGTTTTTTCGGCCTTTTATCGATAACGTCTCAGCCGTGTGATACACACGCGCCACGCTTTTATAGTTTTCTCCGTGTACTCAAAACTATAAATGTGACTTATATTTTTGTCCCTGTGGGATATTGTATCGTGTATTTTAGTTATGTACCAATCAAAAATCGCGTTTTTGTCACATAACCTATTTGAACGAATCAGATTTTCCGAAGTGACCGTTGCATACATACAAAGCTCAGTCACACGTATGGATATTTTGCGTCGCTCGATCATCAAGTGGTTAACAATTGCATGGGAAAGTTTTTTCCTGGGTAATGACGATACAATTTTTTCAATATTTAAGTAAAAGAACTGAGAATGTTTGTTCGTGTATTGAGTGCACGGCGTACGCAACATCCGGCCACAGCGGTGTTACAAATTTGGCACGTGCATACACGTGCCAAATTTACTTTAACATTTCTTTGCAAGGAAATGTTGAAGCAGAATTTTTCTTTACAAATACAAGATAAATATTATTTATAATTTATTAATATTTTACACATTTCAATCAAGTTTTCATCATCGCTAAAGTCTGTACATGTGTATTATATGAGATCAACACAACAATGCGTATTATTACGGCGCCGGTTATTTAAAGTCCCTTCAACCGGAAGCAAAGCGCTATGGTCGTCATCTAGATTTTATTCAGTGCATGGGAACAAATTTCGAATGTAATTAATCAATTTAATACAAATTGTTGTATAGATAGTTTACGAACAACAATGTCAATTCATATTATGTGATCATTTTCATTTTTATAATCAAAAAAATACAATATAATTTGAAATATATGAAAATATAAATACAATAAATATAGCGTACATTTTTTTTTATTTTTTTTTTAACAGAAAAATGAACATTGAAGTTTTTTTGTAAATCGCGTGAACCCTTGTACTTCTCGTCTTTAAATGTTTATTTTTGCGTGTAATAATAGATATACTTGTTAAACAAAAAAAAATTTGCAACTATGACTATATACGAAGTCAGCTCGAGTTCGAATGCCAATAAAGATCACGCCGCGTTAAGTCAGATCATGTACACGTCTGAATGAATTAAAAACTATTCATTGCATAATTACGGTTTTTACTTATAAATATTTTGTACTAAATGAATAGATTTTTCATTTATATTTTATCAGAATTTAGTAGAACGCTATGAATTAGCAACTAAAGTATTCTATAATTATGAAATCATTTGCAGTTTCCAGTTACTGAAATACAAGAGGCTCTTTATAATGGACAATTTACTATTCGCACGGTACTCGTTATTCAAAAATAAGTCATCTGATGGCTATCCAATATTGATTCGAGCGTGTCAAAATACGATCGGTTCACATACTTGACATTCTGTCATAAAACTTGTTTGCAATATTCAACACTACTGTACAGCATTTTATTATTTTTGCAATTCATAGCCTTGAAATAATTATTACACTTGTTCAGTGCATAAAAAATTCATCATTCAGGAAGATGAAAAATCTTTAATTTTATTATTTATTATTGAAATTACGACGAAGAAACTCAAATCTCACACAGACAGAAATATATATGAAAATATATGTCTATTTTATATTTTTCAATATATTTTTGTATTATATTCTCTCATATATAATATATAATGTATATTAAAATTTATATCGCTTAATAAATCAGTTGAAAAATTAATAAATGTATGTTAAATACGTAATTATATATAACTGAAATTTATAGAGTAAATTTCGAATATATTTAGAAATATATTTTTGTGCGATATAAAATAATTTACCAGCAATAAAAAAGACATAATTTATATTATGAAACGTCATTGGTATTACAATATACGCTTTGTGTTTGTATTTTGTATAGAATGCATTTTTGAAATGACCTTGTATGAGACTAAACTTTGATGTCTGCACATACTCTGCGTCAGATATGGTTCTTAGACCGAAATTCCATTAGCCTTGTCTCATCCTGTTGGCCGCAGTTGGCAATATGTTTGAGCACTCTGTGTAGGGCTTGACTTTCAGTCTGTTAAAAAATAAACTGCTTCGACACAGCCACGCGCTCTAACTTAAAACCGCGCCGTTTAACCTTCGAGTCTATATTCTATGGTTTCGTACATATTTATACTTGTGTGTGTTGGTATTTAGTACAGATTGAATATACACATGTGGAAATGCTATTTCTGCCCATTTCCACAATTCGTATACTGATTCAAGTTAAGTTGAAGAAAAGAAAACTGAAAATTTGACCTAACAAATTAACGCGACTATTCCATCGAATTTAAAACAGGAAATACATTTTGATAACTTGTATTCATTCCCCAAATCATGAAACTATGCATAGGCCTATATTAAACCATATATGTGCTGCATATGGGTTATAAATTTATTTATGAATTTGATTACAACAGTATATTTATTTTGTTTAATTTTTAAACTTTTTAACTTAAATATTATATTTTGGGCAAGTAAAGTTTATGTACAAAAGTTTTAAAGATTATATATACAGAAACCCTCGCGAGAACCTTCAACTTTGACGTATGATTTGGTCTACTCACTTTTTTCTAATAAAAATTAAATTAACAATATTAACACTAGAACTACCAACGGGACAAATTTGTCTTCTGCATGCGAAATTTCGAATACATGATTGAATTCTTAGAGATCAGTTCTCAATAATCTCATTTAAGATTCTTCTCAGACTTAGATTTAAGATTTGTTCCCAGATGTTCCCACATTCTGTAAAATTTTGAAAATAGAAAAATTCATTTTTCTTGATGTTATAATTCAATTAACCTATTGATTTAAACTGACTTCCTTTCCCTTGGTACTTCTAGTGTTAATTAGTAACAGTAAACCTTAGTGTTGGAATAGAAAAAAGTGTTTGGATAAACCAACTGTTCATATAAATTACAGCCAACAGATCGTTAATTATTTATTTTATAAAAACCTACACTTTACACTAAAAATATTTCATGTTTGGATATATGACTGTCGTATTGGCATTATGTAAAGTACAATGATTCTGATACATGCACGTTGAAAAAATGTACATTATCTCAACACCGGAAAATAAAATCTGCGGAAATTGTAGAACCACGGAACCAACTTTTGTAAAGTATGCTAATGCACAATTTGCGTATTTTAATTTATAAAGCGAGGAAGTTGCGCACATTTGATCGCTCTTGATTTTTTTTTTCTTGAATCGAGAAATCAAGTATTTTGGTTTTGATCTTAGAATAATTTTCTTACTCTCTAAATTCAAATAAGTCCATCAGTCTTCCACTAATTGCAACAAGTGAAAATTCCATTGTAATTTTGACTCGAAACAAGTAAAAATTTTTTACTTTTTGCAATTGGTGGAAGACTTTGGACTTATTATATGTGTATATTCACTTTTTTGAGTAAGCTTCACTTATTCGAATTTACAGACTAGATCAAGAATATTTGTCTTTCTTTTAAGGCACTCATGTTTTATCCAAGAATAATTTTCATGGACCAAGGATATGTATTCTTGGCTGTTATTCAAGATGGAAGAACACAAATGCCACGATGTAAAATATCGTTCAGAAAACTAACGTTTAGAAAAGTAACTAATTCTTGAAAAGTTAAATTGTCCGGGCTCGAACCATGATATTTGGTATGAAAATGAAGATAAAATAGATAATACGAGATCAGTGAAAGTATATATCTTGCGCGGGGACCGGAAAAAAGTTTCACGTATGTATTCTTCCTATTTTAAAAAACGTTAGATTAAAAAATTGCAACAGATTTAAATTTATCAACTGTTTAGATAAGATAAAATCCAAATAAATAAGATATATATATATGTTTATATGCAAAAGGACTAGAACTACATAAATATAAATAAAAAAAATATAGTTCACTTATATGGCAATAATACACGATAATTAAAGTAGTAGCGCATATGGCGCATTTATTAAAACGCATTTATTTGAATAAATGTGAAATATATGTTCGTTTTTATGTATGAATAGTGAAATGTTTTTTAATAGGAAAAGGATGAGCGATGAGCTAGTGATAGTCTCTATATAAGCCAAAGTCGTTGACTTGCGTAGCAGTGGTGCTCATCGTTTATCTTCAACTCGATATAGGTCTTGAGAATTTTAAGTATTCAGTTCATGATATATGTTGCTATCCAATCACCTGATAATCCGAGAAAACACATTTGACAAAAATCCAATGGATCGCTTTGACTGTGCAATTACATCCTTGCATCGCGCAAATGCCCGTGCTTTTGGGTGCATTTTGTCCCTCGACGTTGCTGAGAAGCGAGCACAGTAACAACAACACTAGTAAATAAATTGCACATTCACTATTTATTACAGCCCTCGATCGGCTTCCCAAGCTCATGGTTCTTCTTTTTTTGGTGCATCAGATCGGAAAGATTTTTGTCAACGTAACAGGTCGGCTGAAGAAACGTACACGCCAGCGTACTTGTTGCTTCATCGGGCGGATCCCCTCCTGTTCGTCATCAGCTGTGCCGCCGACCGTTCAAGCATCCCATCATTTCGGATGATTATTTTTTATTATTTATATTCATTAATTTTATTGTCGAAACGGTGACTAATAAAGTTGATAAGCGGATCACTGATAATGTCCTGTTGCTGGCAGTCGAAACATCTTTGTGTCGCGTTCACTTGGCCTCGTCATCTCGACTTTCGAACCGGTTCCAAGCACACACACACGCACACACGAGGCCAGTTGGTTCACGCGTTCCTCACGAAGTTCGCTCTCAAACTGACTGGCACATAAATGTAATGGCGATCCGAGGGTCCCCCTTCCACGGCCTATATAGTCACACCACTCCCCCGTAGCAACCTTTTTAAAGATAAAAGTCCATCATCAAGATTAACTGCCGATCCACTATCTTACGTTATTTCTTCACCCAGGGGACTTGTTTCAACTTGCTTCTCACAATTCTCAACGACTACACTGCCGATACGTCATGAAATTCATATCTCTTTTTACCCAAACACACACTTCCGCAGTTGATCGGAACATGTAATGGAGATTTAATGGCAATATATGAACGATATATCTGTGCATGGCTTCCGGTTATAACTAAATGAGTGCTTTTTTTATTTTTGAATTATAGCCGATCAAATATTCAGCATTTTCCTTTTCATATTGAAAATTTCATTTCACAAACTTCGATGTTCAGGGTGATGATATTTTATCCACTTAATTCAAAAATATAAAAAGCTACTTTGTTTTCAGAAACTACAGATGTAAATATTCCCTAGTAAAAATGATAATGTTTTGACCATACATAAAACATATATTGACAATATATTATTTTAAATATAATATATTGACCATATATTGACAATATATTGATCATATATTGACAATATATTGACCATATATTGACAATATATTGACCATATATTGACAATATATTGACCATATATTGACAATATATTGACCATATATTGAC
>JAPYZS010001617.1:0-18103 GCA_030522925.1 Trissolcus japonicus | reverse complement strand
TAAAACAGCTGAAAACTCCCGCTCCCTTGGTACAAAAAACACTGTATTGACCTCGTGCGCATGCTCCGCATGCGCCCTTGGTGCATAATATACTATTTCTCTCATTTTTTGCCCGAGCGAGAATTTGACCGACAAAAAGTCAATTTTTGTCGAGGATGAATTTCTGGGAAAATTGGCGAGAACTACAACAATGTAAATAAAACATGCAAAAATAATGTCGCCCAACAAAATTTTATTTTAAGGTTCAGCTATTTCCAATCGCTGTAATAGGCATGAAAAAAAAATTATTATTGCAATTTTACAGGGGGTACGGAAAAACGGTACTTTTGAGACCCACATGAATCGATTCTACTTAGAGTCTTATTTTGGAGTCAAAAAATTTTTTCTCTTTATTTTTGCCTGAGCAAGAATCAGACCGACCAAAGCCCATTTTCGCCCAGAAAGAATCTCTGAAGAATTGACGGGAACTAAAATAATGGAATAAAAGCATGCAAAAATAATTTTGGCCAAGATAATATTATTTTCAATTTCACCTATTTCCAAAAAAATTTTTGTTTGCAATTTTGGCAAAACATTAACAAAACATTATGTGCTTATTAATATCATCTTGTGGTTCTTAATGTTTTAATATCAACTTAATATATAGGTACTTGAAGTATTCCGTACTTTCAGGAAAAAGATTCAATTGTCATAAATATGTATGTTATCATATACCGTTGGCTTCGTCTTGGAAAGACGAATCCGTTGATCATGATGATGATGATGATTTAATGATGATGATGACGGTGATAAAAAATCATCATAATGACAAATATATACGTATTATCATATTGGTTTCGCATACAGATTTTGCTATTTGTTGGCGGGGTTGGCGCGCAGGGAGCGCAGTGAGCGGAGCGAACGGAGTTCCCTAGTATTCTAAAAAAATTTGTTTAAAATTTGAATTGTATAATATATGAAATTTGACGAAGTCGATTATAATATTTTGTGGTTACAGATTCGTGCAGGTGCGGCCCAAGTTTGTCGCCGTTTCGCCTTATTCTTGATGCTTTCTTGACCGGACTTCGATGCACCGTTGATGATGTACTTTTATGTGCTTGGTTTATTTGTTCAGCCTTATTCAGTTTATTAGCCATCTCTTTAACTTTGATTGACTTTGACTGCCCTCGCTCTAAACGATAAGAAAACGATCGGTAAGTGTCCCAAAAATATTCCCAAAAATGAAACAGTTTGTTTTCATCTGAAATAAACCTGTAACAAATGAATAAATCTGTAGCTTCCAGCCATAACCAGTTAAGTGTATATGGAAATCCTACGCCAATTATCTGGTTATGGCTGGCAGTCACAGAAATAATTAAACAAAAATGTTACATCCGACAGTGTTGGTAAGGTAGGAATGGCTTATGAACTCCTCTATCTGTAATTAAATAATTTTCCTCTGAATGACAACGTGACTCAAATTACGTTTTTTGCGCGCCTTCCATTTAAATACGCATCCCTGCATATTTTGGATCAGGCTTACTGGTACAACCCAACAATTGTAAAAGCAGTTCAAAATAAAATGGCGAAAAAAAAGTTTGTCGCCGATAAAAATCATGGTTTAACTGTGTCACAATAAAACAGTAGTAGATGTTGTTTTGAAATCACGTGATCCCACGTGCCTTGACGTTTGTCCTTATCTCTCTCTGTCTTTGATCCAGACTTACTGCATCTTTGTCTACCTGTCCGACTGTCTCTTTCTATAGTACGAACAAACTATTACGTCGGATTTGCAGAAAGATGGACTTTCAAATAATTCAAGGATAGAAAAAGACAAATCTACAGATGACATACGAATCTGATTTAAAATTGGCTGAGATTGTTATAATAATAATTAAAAGTGTTTTCCCCCTCCTGATAGCGCGGCGGCGCGCATTGGTCTGTCTCCGTCTAACTGCGCATTGTCAGTAGAAGCGTTTTCGATCAGTTTGTCTGTTGCTGGCTGTTGTGGCAGAGGGATCGTTCGCGCATTAACCACCACTTATCCGCAAAGATGACTTCGAAAACGATCGGAGCCCATCAGGCCCATCAGGAGCACGTCCTGGCTGTGTCGAGAGATTTCATTGCACAACCCCGATTGAGTGAGTACCAAAAGAGAGAAACAGCAGCTGGCCAGGGCGAATTTGCGGCAACGCAACAGTGGGCGTAACTTGCGCGTGATCGATCGCTCGCATCAGCTGATCGGCCCAAAAACACCACACTACTCAAAAAATACAATTTCACAGCCCCTTATTATTCCCATCGCAACCTTTTCTTTTACTTTTCATCAAACATTTCAAGTTCATCTTTTGGTCAATCACGACAACCTTCACAGGCCGCCGCTCCTTCGTCTGCGTGTCATGTGACTTTTGGACGAAACGTCGATTCTTACGTATATGTCTATATTGTGCTCCAATATATTTCTCTTGTCAACTTATTCTTTTTGTTCACACATGCACGCGTGTGTTTGAACCAAAATATTGTTCATCATAAGAGTCATAATGTAATGCAATGAAGTAATTTTT
Organism: Trissolcus japonicus; assembly: GCA_030522925.1. NCBI lineage: Eukaryota > Metazoa > Arthropoda > Insecta > Hymenoptera > Scelionidae > Trissolcus > Trissolcus japonicus. The sequence continues at coordinate 15,560 of JAPYZS010001617.1, read as the reverse complement.
GGAAAAATAACAATTATCATGGATCAATAGAGTCAATAGTATTAACTGGACGCTGAAAATGAAAAGAAAATATACAAAAATGAATCAACTGGGTCATATTTCAACGGACTTGATTCTAATCAATACAATATTGTTATCTTAAAATGTCCAAAATTATCTAATCGGGATGAAAATTTTAAAACTTGAAGTGTATGTGTTGTCTTAAAGAAATTGTCTATCAGTTAAAAATTAATTTAAAAGCTCATTTATAACGAATTTATGTATTTCATTGTTTAAGTATTGTTTGATAAAAAAAAATGTTTCAAAGAAAGATTGATGTTAAACTGGTTATTGATTTGGCTTAATTTTTCAGCTTACAAAACCGTGTCGGGTGTGAACGGACCTCTGGTAATTCTGGACGAGGTGAAATTTCCAAAATTCGCTGAAATCGTGCAACTGAAATTGGCCGATGGATCGATACGGTCCGGTCAGGTGCTTGAGGTTTCCGGATCAAAGGCTGTGGTCCAAGTGTTTGAAGGAACCTCCGGAATTGACGCAAAGAACACACAGTGCGAGTTCACTGGCGACATTCTGCGCACGCCCGTCTCTGAGGACATGCTCGGTCGAGTGTTCAACGGTTCCGGCAAGCCTATCGACAAAGGACCTCCAATTCTCGCCGAGGACTACCTTGACATCGAAGGCCAGCCGATCAACCCATGGTCTCGTATATATCCCGAGGAGATGATTCAAACTGGACTCTCTGCCATTGACGTCATGAATTCAATTGCTCGTGGGCAAAAAATTCCAATCTTCTCTGCTGCTGGTCTGCCTCACAATGAGGTCTTGTTTTTATTCATTTATTTCATACATTTTTATATTTATATTGTTATATTTATATATTTTTCAATGTTTGCGAATCAAATGAATGACAATGAAAAAAAATATATAAAAATTTGCAGATTGCCGCTCAGATTTGTCGTCAGGCAGGTCTTGTGAAAGTTCCAGGAAAGTCAGTGCTGGATTCGCACGAGGACAATTTTGCGATTGTGTTCGCAGCCATGGGTGTGAACCGTGAGACAGCTCGTTTCTTCAAGCAGGACTTCGAAGAGAACGGTTCCATGGAGAACGTCTGCCTGTTCTTGAACCTCGCAAACGATCCGACAATCGAGCGCATCATCACTCCCCGACTGGCTCTGACGGCTGCTGAGTTCCTCGCGTACCAGTGCGAGAAGCACGTGCTCGTGATCCTCACGGACATGTCTTCCTACGCGGAGGCCTTGCGAGAGGTGTCAGCCGCCCGAGAGGAAGTGCCCGGACGTCGAGGTTTCCCAGGTTACATGTACACCGATCTGGCGACCATCTACGAGCGCGCCGGTCGTGTCGAGGGAAGAAACGGCTCCATCACTCAGATCCCAATTTTGAGTATGCCCAACGACGACATCACCCATCCGATTCCCGATCTCACGGGATACATCACCGAGGGACAGATCTACGTTGACCGACAGCTTCACAATCGTCAGATCTATCCACCGATCAACGTGCTGCCTTCTTTGTCTCGTCTCATGAAATCTGCTATTGGAGAGGGCATGACTCGCAAGGATCACTCTGATGTTTCCAATCAATTGGTATTTTCATTTATTTTTCGTATTTTTGTCAAGCAAAATTTAATCAAATGTTTTCCATCCTATTTTGACAAAACAATGTCTGTTTCAGTATGCTTGTTATGCAATTGGAAAAGACGTGCAGGCAATGAAAGCCGTGGTAGGAGAGGAAGCTCTGACACCAGACGATCTTCTGTACCTCGAGTTCCTGTCCAAGTTTGAAAAGAATTTCATCTCCCAGGGCAACTACGAGAACCGCACGGTATTTGAATCATTGGACATCGGTTGGCAGCTGTTGCGTATCTTCCCGAAGGAAATGCTGAAGCGAATCCCTGCGAGCACCCTGGCAGAGTTCTATCCTCGAGACTCGCGTCACTAAGCACAACGTATCATGGCAAGTGCTGCCACGTCGCGTCTCAACGCAAAGCAACAAGAGGCTGTGCTTCAATCCATCCGAGGAATTCATTTGCGGGCCATATCATCAGATAAGCCAGAGCCTAATATAGTTAGTAAAACAAATACTGAAGCGCGAATTATTCAAGTCAATTTATAGATTATTATTATATTAGAAACGGTGGATTGAGGCACAGCGGCATCGTTCATTATTTCTTCAAACACACACAGGATCAAACTCTCGGACTGATTGTAATCGCAATTGTAATATATAATAAAAATGAAATGGATTTTCAAATAACAGACAGAGAGAGTATCATCAGTATTAACAACGATTTGAATTTGCGTGGCCCACACATTCCACTGCAGTCCGTTTCCGAGAGTTTTCTTTTTCTTCTATTATTTTTTTTTTTGTTGTCAGCACAAGTGCGAAACATTAGCACGCGCTTGAAGAAGCAGCACGTGTGTACAGCCAAACTTTAAAATCATCGTCCAGTTTTCTAAATCATCAAACGATATCGATGAGTGTACAAGTTGCCAGTCGTCCATCTAACTGGATCAAAAGTGTAGATTTATCAAGTTTTGTGTGGTTCCAAGTTAATTGTTACTGATAATATATATAAATATATTTTCGAAATATTCTGTCATGTATGAGTATCATCGATGGCCAGTGTACGCGTGCGCGACCGGCCCGCAAAATTGTTGACCTCGTACAACTGATCGTTTCTTTATAAAAATTTTTAGCGTTATAAGATTCCTGATGTATTATACCTGTATAAATTGATCTGTGAAATTAAAAACAAAAACACAGCTTGTTCATTCACTTTACCATCATTCAAATTTTCTTCTCACTACTTTATTATTTCCATCTATATAATTGTAAAGGTCAAACATTAAAAGTTGCACACATTTTTTGTTACTTTCTACGTAAAAAGTAATCATGGACGACTAATTCAGAGAATGAATGAAATACGAGCGATTTGCGCGTTGCATAACGATGTCATTCTTGAGAAGTAAAACCATTTGGATGACTTTAATTGAATAGGTATGTGCTCGTCTGCATATATTGTGTATATCCCGCCTATTCTTATTGGTTCGGGTTTTGTTGTAAAAAGTAGTCGTACAGTTTTTGTTGTTACATAAAAGGCGTGCATTATCGTTGGCAATCTGAAAGGAAAATAATAAAAATTGTCGCTGATTATATAAAAGAGAGCGAAATTCGTTGGTTGCTTTTCGCTGCACGTTTCAGTAAGCCGCGTTGGGGAATGCACAAACAGCTCTACTGCGCAACAATGCAACGCAATGGCCAATTGCCCCCTCCCACCCCTGCGCCTATCGTATTCTGTCAAACACATTTTTTTCAATGAGTGTCTCTATGCGCGCACACAGGTGGTTTTCCGAGTTGTTTACGCGCGTTTTGTGATTTAACAGTTTGTTCATCTATACATTAAACTCAAAAATTTCGTTCAATCAGCTCCCATTTCAAGTAAGTATTGCAAACATTTTCGTATTTCTTGTCCCATTATTGTAACCGCTGATGAAATCGAGGTTATGTTGTACAGAACGGTTTTGAGTTTTACATCATCTGTGGTTAGAAAGTAATTATTTAGAAATAAGCTGATATTATAAATTGAAAAAAATTTTTTTTTTTTTCGTAGAAGAAATTATCAAGTTTAAATTAAAAAATGTTATGTTATTATTTTTTGTTTGTAAAACGTGACAAGTTTTGTTTACCAAACAGAGACATTTTTTGCAAGCATATGCATATACAAAACAACCACCCCATTGTTGTTATACTGACGATTGCGGAATGGAATGATTTAACAAAATCAATTAACTACAAAACATTTCGTGTTTATATTTTCAGTTGATTGTTCTATTCCAATTTATTTATGACTCATTCGTTTTATTGCCAAATAATGAAACATGCAATGCTATTATTTATTATTACAAACAAAGAGTGTTTGTGAAATAACTAAATGAAAAACCAACTGAAAGGTTAGCAAAAAGTTGTGGGACCATTTTTTTTTTTCAAGAAATCAAAGCTTTGAAATCGATAAGAGAAGTTTGTCTATAAGTTAGTTGATTTGGTAGTTGGTTCTTAAAAGAATGAATATCAAGGATTTGAACCTTGCAAAAAACTGCACTGATTTACATCAACTTCCCATTTTATTAATTATCAGAGAAACTTTGTTTATTTTCATGTTTATTTTTCGTGTAAACAAATGCATTAAAAGTGAAAATTGATACAAAGACCAAGTTGGATGGATTAACCGAGGGAATATCTATAATTCGAGTTAAACTGCTTTACACAGTATTGATGAATAAATAAATAGAATGTTGTAACGACTCTTAGTGAAGGTTTTTGTCACAATGTCAAAGATGAAGTAAAAAAATATTTAAATTGTTTATTCAAAAAAACGATGGCATTTGATCGAATACGTGATGGTACTTACAGCAAATGAGAGCTATTAAGCAAAAATTTGCTTTCATTCATTATGACAATAATCGAGCAATCATGCCTGCCTGCACGACACTCTCCAGAAGCTATATCCCAAAGTTGAAAAAACTAAATAACGAAAATACCAAGTAACATATTGTATATTATATATGGTATAGAAAAGATGATTGTATTTATTCTAATTGCATCAATTGCGTCGGATGGGGGGAGGGGGGGGGGGGAAGAAGAGAATGATGAATAATAAAACAATCGAATGGACATTATGTTTCTGATCTCGTCGAACGGACAATAAATAGTATCAATTGACTGATTATGAGCTTGGAGTTGGCGTTAATATAGATTGGTCTCTCGATCAAAGCAGAAGGTCACCGAGAAATCGAATTCATTTGACACGGCTTAATTTATTTCAAATTGTTTCCAGCTTCATTTTTATATTTATTAGATCTATGTATTAGTGTGGATAACGATATTGTTTCGGCTTTGATGTCCAAATACAAATCTTATACTTATCTCCATATTGTTCGAACTCTAAGGTCCAGTTACTGATAAACATCGTATAACCGCAAGGTTTTTGCGATATCTGTATAATGAATAATTATTACATTTTAATAAGTAAAGTAGTCAATATTTAGATTTTTAGTGATAAAAATCTTAGTGTTTCTTTTTTTTGGAAAATGAAATAGACTGAATTAGTATGTAGTCGTAATCATAAACAATTATTTCATCATTTGAAGAGCCCGCGAATGAGACAACCAATCACAAACGCAGAAAATCAGACGGAAGTGAAGTTGGTCATTGTAGAGACACTGCAATTATTCATAAGACCAAATCAGTTTTCTCTTTTCCCGATGGAAGGTTGAAAACAATACAACGAAACTAGTAAATAGAAAATAGAAATGTTAGTTTTTAAAAGTTTTAAAACTAAAAATCAGCAAATTTTTATTTTGAAATTTGCATAACATAGTTGTCATCGTTATGAAGAGACGATTAAAATGAACACAAAAACATCTAAAAAATGGTGAAAAAAAAGCCAAAATCCTCAAAAGTTGTAAAACAGGCTGCAATCACAGCGATTATCTCCCTTCTCTCATAAGAAGAGACCCAACAATCAAGTGAAAAATTGATTGAAAGTAGCGCCATCTGGTGTCAAATTGAACTTTATAAAGTTTGAGATTTAAAAATAAAACAGTCGTTGCTTTTGTTTTCACCCTTTTTTTTCTACTCTATTCTCATGTTTTGGGTTGTAACTTAAATTTTATCGGATTCACGAAAGTTTTTTTTTTATACAATATGTATACAACAACCTTCATAGGATATGTGACAGTTTGTTTGAGCGAGAAAATGATACGATCGCCGAAGAGAAATCGAAACAAGGGCTATAATTTTGTCTCTTTAATTAGACCGTTCTTTTCTATTACCATATACTTACATCTGAAAGATTAATGCATTCATTACACATCACTCACATTGCTTTTTCTTTAAACATTAATCAGTCATCGTCACGATTTCAATTCATATAACAAAAAAGTAATCTACTATATATTCAACAAATTATTGTGCTAAAAAATGTATTAAAGTTTTATGTTTATTAGATTTTGTACATCTTTTTTGTTTTGTTTTTCAAGTGCATGGGCAAATTAGTTTATTTTGAATTTAACTACAAGTGTGTAAATAAACATATTGCTGCTGAATTTAGGAACACAGCGCGTATAGGTCTTTAGTACACTTATCGACACGTGGCTTTTTTGCTCTGTTGGAATGCACCTACGCGTAAATTTTGTTCGAGTGCATCTAATAAATCTGCAATTTTTAAATCACCTCATTGGGTGCTTGCTGCAATTCAATTAGTACACTCGTGTATATTATATACTGAAACAAAACTTAATTAAGTTAGTGTGTGCTTTTAGGTCTTTTCTGTTCTTTCAAAATATAATCTGCACAAGAATTCAAAGAATTTTCATAGCATGACATTTCGGTAATGTATTTATATTTTCAAAATGTCATGTTTTGAAAATTAATTTTCATGTGCAGATGTAACATTACAAAAAACCTTTAGTTACAAAAATGAAATTCTATATTTAATTTCATTTGCTTGAATTTGTACTTTCAGTTTAAATTACTTTTTGTAACTAGATTTTTGTAAATAACTTTTTGACGAAAGTCAAGAGTCTCAAAAAATTGCGACAACTTGTTCCTTCACGTATTTGTAATCATTCAGAAATGTGAGTGCACTTGTATTATTTCTTTTATCAGAACCAAATACTGATTATGTCGACAGATATTAATCAAGATCAATTTCAGAGTAAATAAACTTGAATTTTTTTCTCTTCTCTTTTTGATGAGCGACAAAAAAATAATATCGTACGATTCAGTCTGGCGAAGATATTTAGTATTTCTTGATCCTAAATGCACAAGTTGCGATATTAAGAACAGTTGCATTACTTTCGATCAACTTTGATAAATATCTTGAGGAAATTTAAATAATACAACAAGAATAATAAAAAAAAAAACTCGTGATAATAAATATTTGAAAACAAAATGTATCAGACACTGATTGTGCTGGTCATCCAAACGAGATTAATTCGAACGATACGATGAATATTTGTGTGAAAATATTGTAAACTGAGAGCAAAAAATGTTTGTTGATGTGAGGCGGAGAAAAAAAATAAAAGGGTTTCGACAAAATTGATTGATGGATCAAATTGATATAGAGAAGTTGATGTGAAACGAGATGTAATAATAATATAATGAATAAAATTTGGATGGTGGGGTTGTGCGCAGAGAGCACAGAGAAAGAGAGAAAGAGAGAGGAGAGGGGCAATGAAAATTTGAGCGGAGCGAGTTGCGGTGCGGCACTTGGCGTTTGAGGCTGGCTGCTGTTCGAGGATGGCCGGCCGTCGACGACGTCGCGGCACCAGTGCCGCGGTCGCGTAAGCGAGACAGTGCACGACAGAGAGCGACTATCACGGCGTGATATGAAACGCTCATTTTCGTGCCAGGACTGTCCAGTTTGTGCGAACGTGCGTTACTCGCCACCAGCATGGACGGCCTTGTCGAGCTCTTCCTCTTTTGCGGCATCCTTTATTATTTCTTCAGCTTCAGGTAATCGCCGTTTCTCCACCCAATCGTTACTTTACACATCGCCATTTCACCAACAATCCTCAATCATTTGTGTTCACCTTTCAACTTGTTTTTCTTTATTTTTGCAACTTGTTTGTTTACTTATTTTACACATTTAACGTCATCTTTAATTTATCCATTTCAAAAAAATGTAAATACATTTTTTAACAACACCACCGAAAAAAAACAAACGAATGATGTCTGATATTTTGTAGATAAAAAAAGTGATATCAATTATTTTTTCAACGTCTCGCAATTTTTTTTCCCCATCTCATCTCACACATAACAAAAAAAAGTGTATAAAAAATGTCAAATCTCGTGTTGTTTTATCATATTGATGGAATTAACTGCATTGTTTACGCTTTTATAGAATGTTTGGTGATATCCATACATTGACATTTGTCTGATGAACCCAAAAAACAACAATAGTCGTAGGCGCAGAAAAGAAATAAAAGTTCAGTCAACCAGACAAAGAAGTTAAATGAACTAAAATCTGCCCAGAGTGAACACTTAGAAAGCAATTTAAGTTTGGAGTGAGACCAAATTTAATTTCTATCAAGTGTCTAATTTCGTAACAGTATTGTACTGTTTGATTTTTTTCTTTTTGAAATGCCGATACATATGGCAGTAATGGTGAGATAGGATTTGACGATTATCGTGACTTTACGATCATTTTTTTGTTGTTGTCGGGAGGCTTGATATGATGTGCATCAGCCGAGAGCGATAAGTCCAGGACAAAGAATAAGTCGAGCATGGTATCAAAATGTTTCCATCACGCGACCAATTTTATCATCTCGCACAATTTTGTGATTGCGCGTTGGCGTTAATGTGTGAAAGCCTTATATTATATCAAATAAAATTGGATGTTTGTTTCTCAGTCATGACTTATTTTTCATTCATTTCTAACCTTTAAATTACAAATTTGCCCTGTGTTGTAATGAACAACGAGCAAAAACATTGATAGACCACTTTATGCATGACGGTAGGAGATGATGAGTGAGTGCGCGCGATACCGACTATTTTCGTGTGCCGTGCGCTATACAGCACAACTCGTTCCCTCTTGCAAATTGTTGTCAATACTATATCATTTTAAAACCAACTCAAATACCTTCAAAATCCTCTACAATGATGCTTCTCACGAGATTCAAGTAATTTAGTTTTTTTTTCTCATTCATTTTTACATTCAACTGTCACTCGCCATCAAAATGTCCATCAACGCTTGATGCTTGTTGTTCACGAATTTCACATTTTTAAAATTGGTTAGGATTATACGAGACTGTTGCAAAAGCACTCAAAAAATCAGATATCGATCTGCCAACAAATTGGAATTCTACTCAGCTAATCAAAAACCGAATAAACCGCGGTGACAATGAAAATCAAGTCCGAATTTTAAAGTGGAACTGGATCGTGGCGCGGAAATTTCCTAAGTCTCATTTTCTAAAAGATTTAGCCATAAAAATGGTCAATATCGTTCTTTAATCTTTCTTTCTTTTACATCTTCTGCGTAAGAATAATAAATTGCGAGACTAGATTAGATGCTCTTCGTGCAATTTTATATGATTAATATATAAACTATTAAACGTAACCTGATAAGGTTATATCATTGTATAGATTGCTGTTTTTAATAAATAAAAAAAGATGAAATATAATTGCGTATCGAAAGCTAAAAATGTATATCTGTAATAACTTGTGCATTATTTGGTTCGATTGAACTTTCAAATGATGTCAAAAAGTAACATGTTATACAAATTCGGTCAAAATTCAGAGAATGAAGGATGACATTGAAATTTAAATAACAGCTGAAACTCATTAGATCTGCTAGCCGGGTTTTGAAACGTCGTCAACAAGTTTTTCGCTTGACGTCAAATAGCATTTTTTTCTACAATGTATCGCGATTATTGACCCGTTAGCAAGGCCTCGGGTTAATGCATGATGCAATTAATAATGCGCAACAAAATTGTGATAATTGAATATTATTACGAATTTAGAATTGTGCGATCCAATTACTTAATTGATTAATTAATTGATTAACTAATTGATTGATCAATTAATTTAACAATCACTGTGCCACGATGAACAACGAAATAAATACATATCAAATGAAATTCAATAGTAGAATTAATTGTTCATTGACCTGTTGCAGGCCGAATAACATGGTGGACGTAGTGTCGACCCGTTTACAAGTATTGTATAATAAATTTGATGGCCGAATGGACGTCAGAGGAAACACGCAAGAAAATACGCCTCGTCTTACACAAGACGGTAAGTACCAAAGACGTTAATTCTTTCAATTTTGTTCCGCGAATTGTTTGCTCCGAGTTTTTCTTAATGTTTAATTCAAATTTCAGAACTACGTCGAGCAAACCAGCAGGTACAGAGGAGGCGACTCCAAACTCGAGAGCAGGCCCGGCGAGCCCGCGAGACTTCACTTTTCAATATCAAGGAAACTGAACCGATATCTATAAAACATAATCAGTCCACGCCATCTGTACATTACTGTTGTAGCAGCTGCACGCCTTCGTCCAGAGTAAGAACGTCATTTTCATACAAGAAATCGCGCGACGGCATCGCCGTCTCATGCGAATCGCACCTCACGTTTCCGAGGACTTGAGCTAAAAATAAAATCGTCAGTATCTCGCCGTCAACATCGCAGAATCAAATTTGTACAAGCGACGTGACTATTTTGCGACCGCGTTCCTCTCTTTTTCTTTTGGTTCCTACCCTCTTCACAACAGAATGCACAAGTGAACCCATGAACAGAGCCTTTGATGACGCACGCATGAACCCCGAGGTTCTCCTCAAATATTCATTTTCATCTTGAACCAGTTTTCGTCGTCACAAATCAAATTCGTCTTTCCATTAGAAAATATCAAACATAATCTTTCATTTCATTTGTAATTGTCATTTTTTTATTTTTTAGTTCGCCAATTCATTTTTTTTTGTATACTTGTCAATATCAATTATATAATATACATCTCAAATTGTCAATTGTCTCTCATGAAAAAATCATTTAAAATTCTTCAAAGTAAAAAAGAAATGTTGGCATTGTGTCGAACAAAAATTGTTTCACTGGCTCTTTCATAGGTTCACTCAATTGTCCGTCAGAATATGCACGAAAAGGAACACGGCTCACTTACACGTTGGTTAAGGATTGTCGTTATTCGGAGTTATTTACACAATGTAAAAGAATCAAGTCAAAAATTATATTGTTGGATGAAAAGTATTGAATGGAATGACAACAGCAGTGGCGCCAAGTTGTGAAATTTGAAATGAAAATGATTGACTTTGATTGTTACAGGAATCATTGGTGAACGCGGTGAACAAAGAGCACCCAGTAAATGGCGTGAATATTTTACTGGTCAACTCTGGATCGAGTTTGCTGTCAAAAATATTTTGTCACTTGTCTCGTGTGTACAATATCAAAAAATATGACTACCCTGTGGTGACGCAGTCGGTAAGCGAAAAACAACAAAGTAAAAAAATTGAATTAACAAGTTGAGAATGAAAGTATAAGAAGGAAAATTGTTGTAGGTGCTGAACGATGAGAGATTGAGGGAAGCAATTGAGCTGACGGCCGTGGAAACGGCTGCCGAGAATGGTAGCGACGATACAGATGCGTTGGAGAAGGCGGAACAACGTGCGCGCTCAATTTTGATGCGCATGCAGAGCACGATGAGCGACACTTTGCTGCGATGCGTCGCCTGGCTGCTTTACAAGCTACTGCCTAGTTTCATACAGTCGGCGGTGGTGCAACCGTCGCACGTTGAGATGCTGAAAAAGGCCAATGATACTGGACTGCCTCTGATACTCCTGCCACTGCATCGCAGTCACATGGATTACATTATGATCAGTTTTCTCACTCTCATTAATGACATTAGAAGTCCTCTTATCGCCGCTGGAGATAATCTTAGGATACCTTTGTTAGGGTTAGTTACGACCAAAATACATAAACTTGGACAAACTAAGTCATCGATATTGCATTTCTATAATTTTGATATATTTCTTTTTTTTTTGTTCAATACTTAAAATTGAGGCGGTTCGTGGAAAAACGACTTAAGTCATGTTAAGTTTTTTTTTTAAATTGTCGTTCAAAATCTAAAAATGCTTATTTCTTTAGCAAATTTTGTTCTAAAATTGTATACATGTTGTAAATTGATGTCTTGGTTATCGTTTACAAGATGCATACTTAGTTATTTGGAAATACTGATAAAAAGTATAAATTATAAAAATTTTTGTCTGTCAAGATTATGGATGTATTTATAACATTATAAACGATTAATATATTTTTTACATTTCTTATGGTTGATTAATATTAGTGCTGATTTATTTTGTCCATTTTTTCATAAATTTTTGAAACCACTCGGTGATTTTCGGGTTTTAAAAATTTCATTAGGAACATTATTGTCCTTTTTTTCGCTGATGTTATACCTGGTTTGGTTGGAGATCTCAGGTCGAATTCTTTTTTGATATTTAACTGCGTAAAATTGTCAATAAAATTAAATAACGCTTAAATCGATTTAAGTCGTTCTTTCATCAAACGATGAAAAACGAATTCTGCAGTTACCATACAATATTAAAAAATTTGAATTTTTGTATAAAATAAAGTAAATTGTTTGAATTTCTTAAGGTGTATATATATTAGATCTTGTAGTTTTCGAAAAACCATTTGATGGAAAAACAACTTAAGTTAACTTACGTCGTTTTTCCACGAACCGACTCAATTGTTATTGTTACTTTTGTTAAACGACTGATTGATGCTTGCAGGTGGTTGTTGAGTGGCCTCGGGGCGTTTTACATCAAAAGACGCATCGACCCGATAACAGGCAGAAAAGACAGGTTGTATCGCGCGACTCTTCATACGTATATCATGGAGGTGCTGCGAGCAGGACACAACATTGAATTTTTCATCGAGGGTGGACGCACGCGTACTGGAAAACCCTGTATGCCCAAGGGAGGCATCCTCAGCGTCATCATTGACGCCTACCTCGATGGGACCATTGAAGACGCCCTTTTAATCCCCGTATCAATGAACTACGAACGTATCGTTGATGGCAATTTTGTCAGGGAACAACTCGGCCAGCCCAAAAAAATGGAAACGTTCGCATCCACCATTCATGGCATGTGGTCCACACTCATGGGCAATTACGGCATTGTCAAGGTCAACATTTGTCAGCCATTTTCGCTCAAGGTTTGTTGTGTCATTTTATTATTATTATTAATTAATTGAAACAAATTTAGTTATATTAAGTATAAATGTAATTTGTCAACAGGAAATGTTGAAGGCGTTCCAAGTGCAGCTAAACAAATCAAACTTGACTCCGGCGGAGAAGCCTTTAAAGTACAGTCTCTCAACGTCTTCACTTTATGGCACGGACGTTGTCGTTGAGGAGAATCGACAACTCATTGACAGCATTGGTCGCCACATTGTTTTTGGTCGGTATTTAATTATGCTTCTTTGAATGAATCTTGAATTCATTGACGGTTCTCTAAACTGCGACATTTATCTTTTAGACTGCTCCAAATCAACACCAATAATGTCAACCAACGTCGTAGCTTTCATTCTGCTGAACAAGTTTAGAGACGGGTGTACGTTGGACAAACTAGTCGAGGAATTTGAATCAATCCGACACGAGCTTGAGGTTGCTAATAAAGATTTAGCTTTTACTGGGGACAGCGTTGATGTTATTAACCATGCGGTCAGTATGCTTTACAACCTAAATTGTATAATCACAATTGTATAGAGAGCGTGATGAAATTTAATTGACGATTCAATATTTCAGTTAGACATCCTGGGTCTCGGATTGGTGAAGATACAACGGCAAGAAGTGATGGAAACCATGGACAATCAGACAGTTCGATCGGAAGTAGTGACAGCAATCCAGCCGGTGTCAATGTTGCCAAACGTCATTGAACTTTCTTACTATAGCAACACTTTACTCACACATTATGTTATGGAAAGTGCAGTTGGTAAGACTGAATTAAATTAATGGTCATTGTTATATTTTGTATATTACTATATTCTTATTCTTATTATTTTATTTTGCAGTCACTGCGCTGTATTCATTAGTACAAGAAATGCGAACTGATCCTCGAATAGCAGTAGAAAACAACATCGTGATCAACCAAAAAGACCTGGTAGACAAGGCAGTGAAAGTCTGTGATATACTTAAGTACGAATTTATATTCTGCAAGCCTTGTCAGGTTCTAGAGGAAGTCATCGAAAACACCATCAATAATCTCGCGTACACTGGAGTCATCGTTCTCAAAGAGGTGCAGGATATACTTTTTTTCACTAGTGGTCAACGTGTGACCAATTTTGTTTGTTCAACTTTTGCTTGTATTTTTTAGGAATCTTATCTAGAGGAAGAACTTTGGAGCAGACGGTTTGCTCGAAATTTTGATGATAGCTCAGATGAGGATCATCAAGTTCAAGCCCAAGTCACAAAGATTGAGTACAAAGTTAGTTCAATCACATTTTTAATAATAAAGAAAAATGAATATTGTTCTCTTAACCATGTTTCTATTAATTATAAATGTATTTCTAGGTCAACCTCGATGCGGAACATTCAAAAAGAATAGAATTCCTGCATGTTCTTTTGCGACCATTCATAGACACATACACATTTAGTGCCTATACTCTGAGGAAACTCATCGGGCGAACTCTCCCCGAAAAAGAAATGGTACAGCTAGTTTTGAGTGAAATCAAATCTAGGCTGGAAAGCAACGAAGCTCAATATGGTGGGTCATTTATAAAGATTTATAGAAATATTGTAAAAGAAAGTTGTATGAAGCATTTTTTTTTATTAATTTTTCGGTTGATTTTTAGGTGAGAGTTTGTGCGTGGATCCAGTGAAAAATTCGTTCAAGTTGTTCGAAAAATGGAACGTCATTGAATGTCAGCCCGTAGATCATCAGAAAATGTTTTACTTAAAAGAAGACAAGGACAACGATTCAGCTGTGAACCAAATATATCAGACCATACAGACATTCAGATGGGGCACCAACGTCGACTAAACTCATCATGCCCAGCTGCTCAAACGTGTACAAAATCGAAATTATTTATTTCATTGTTTTTTGCGGAATTTCTGATTTACTTTAAAAACCAAAACATGAAGCAATGTGAGAGAAGCCCGACAAATATTTCTTAAGCTCAATTCTCAGAAGACATGTCAATTGGAAGACAAGCACACACTTTTACTACAGCTAATAAGGATAGTATATATAAATCTAGTTATATATATATATATATATAAAATTAAATATATTTTTTTACATTCGATTTTATCGAATGGAAAGGGAGATACATGAACTTGATGCGACTCGTTTAGTGATTGGTTCCAAGTTCAAATAAAGTTGTATCTATTTTATATTTGCACAAACCGATCACTGTTTTTGAGATAAAATATATGGTTTTCCAGAGAATCTTTTATCTAAACTCGGATTGATAACAACTTTTGTATTTGATATATTATAATATTAATTAAGGCCTAGTTTTTTAGTTTGATGAGATATCGTTTTTTGTTTGGAGCTTTGAAAGTATGTTACGACGATGTTGTTGTAGAATCAAAAATTTTAGTTCGGAAGAGAACAATAAAAAAACGTTGTGTACTTCTGTTCTTATTTGTTACTTTTTTTATTAACTTGCGCGCATTATAATGTTTTGATGCGATTAAATGAAAAATAAAATTTGATTAAGAAACAACAGACTGGTAATTTGTTTACGATTTAAAAAATACTAAATACATACAATTAATTTTTGTGTTTTTAGGGTCAACCGGGGTAATTGTGGTATCGGGGTGATTTGTGACAGGCTAATTATTATTAACAAAATACAAAAAAATGTTTTATAATAAAAGAGAATATTGTTCTCCCATGTCTTACATACAATACTGATGAAGTTTGAACTAAAATTATTGAAAAATTGTTTTTTCAATTTTTATTCAACACGACACAAATCTTTGATGTTTAAAGTATTGAGCGTTCCATTCAAAGTTAGTTTTCTTTGA
>JAPYZS010001616.1:0-13832 GCA_030522925.1 Trissolcus japonicus | reverse complement strand
AATGGGCCAATCAAATGAATAAATAAATGAATTCACATAAACAATTGATAAAATAAATTTGTGTATACGTTTACTTATATGTGTAAAACGTTTTTGGAGGAAAATAAAAAATGTTGTCAGTTATTTTACACAAAATATAATTATTGTATTACAATAGGCTACATTACTCTGCAACTTCCAGGAGTCTGATCGTTTTTTATTGATAACAATAAAAAATTCATTCTCGTCGACTGGTATAAAATAAAATTAAATAAGTTTGAAATAGTTTCACCAATTAGAAACAATCAGTAATAATAATGAGATGGAAGTGCGAAATCGCACGTTAAAGCTTTTCTATGTACAAATACAAGATCTCACTTCACTGATATAAAAATAATTATCTAGATATAGAAACATTTTATCAAAGTGTCAGCATTGTCAAAAACTACGACGTACTTAAAACATAATCAAATTTCATTAGTATCAAGACAAAAGTCGATTGTCAAAAAAAAAACACTATAATCTCGAACATTTTTTATCGTGATTTCTCATAAAAGGGTACAGGACTGATGCTGTCCTCCTTCTCCGGGATCAAAGGAATGTATTTTGTTCTCTGATTGTTGTCGAACTGGTACGGAAAAGGCAGAGCGTGCGCGCTCAAAGACTTTTCCGTTGGTTTAACGTCCCCTCTTTTCGGAATCTTCTGAATGTGCGTCATCATTTTTTCTGTGCTCGTTGATTCGATGTTATTACTCGTTGAAGATTTAAATGCACTCAAGTCTGAGTTCAAAAGTGGTATGAATTTCCTATCAGATTTCAAAGGTACAAAAGTGTCCTCCTTGCTATCCAACGGTGGAAGACCTTCATCTGAAGGACTGCTTGTCGTTTTGGAAATTTCTGGCGGTGACAACATAGTAGCTTCAGTTATAGATGAAATTTCTGCAACAAATTTAGATTAAGATAATACAGATAAAATATCTTAAGTTAAGGTAGAAAATCCATGGCTTTCACAGCGAAACAACTGTTAAATCGGAAGTGTATATTCTTATTCTGCGAAACCTAATGAATAATTCTATATATTTTGTTTTAATATCTTGAACTATACGTGATAATGAATTTTCTAACCTAAATTTGGCGAAAAATGTCAATAAATGTGAACTCACCTGAAAAAGTTTTCAATCCTTCTGAGAATTCAGTCGTCGATTGTCCAACATCACCATTTTTCTTATTGTTAATAGGTTTCGCCCAGTTGTCAATTTTAGTCTCAGGATTGGCATTGGTATCTTCAACCTGAGGACTCCAACCCCCTCCGTCCTCATTCAACCACTTACCTCCGTATGATTTTTCACTGTCGATAGGTTCTTTATCGATTTTCGAGACATTAAATATCTTAGTACCATCAACGGGTACCCAATCAGTGTCCTGTAAGTCGATCAAACTTTTCTGAGTACCGGCAATCGTTTCATTTTTAGATCCTGATTTGGTGGGTTCATCTATAGTAATAATATTTCTGCCCTTCTTTTCCGAGTTACCGCTTTCTTCCATTGGAATTTGGGTCGTCTTAGGGGAAGAATCAAAGAAACTACTTAAAGGTGGGAAGTACTTTGGTCGTTCTCCTCGATTGCCCCCGACGAAACTCGGAGTGTACTGCGATATCAAGGGAAACAGTGTCTGTCTGGCATAACGTTCTGCCTGAGCTAGAAAGCCAGCTATCTTTTCTGGCAGGAATTGAACGGTGAAAGCTCGAGACGAGGGGGACTCTTCCAGGATTTCCTGTTTCTTGTCCTGATTATAAGTGTCCTTGGTATTTTGTCGTGCTGGTCGGGGTCGAAGGATAGGTTCAGTGATCTCCGGCAGCTTCAACGATCTACCATTTTCTTTCTTCGAGCTTCGAACGATCGGTGGTGGATGGATCGGAGGGTGGATGGATTCGGTGGTGGGTTCGAAGGAGTGTGTGCTAGGGGAGGTCTTGTGAATAAACTGGAGACCCGCGAAGCCTCGACCTTTTTCTGATTCCGAGTTCTCCAGCGAGTTCGAACTTCCGTCGTTGGAGAGATCGACGAACGACCACGGACTCGATTGGTAGGCTTTGTTGTTCTCCTTCACGAACTCCACGCTTTCAACCGAAACTTTCGCACTGTCCTTCTCTTCGAATTTCACATTCTGACTCCTGGTAAATGGCCCGATGCTTTTTTGCACAGGCTTTTGCGAACTGGTGAGCTGTTCACCGTGCACTTCCGTTGGGAACATCTCTTGCGTCTCGTATTTCGGCTGTTCTTGAACCACCTTCTCTGAGACAGATTCCGTGTTTGACATTGACTGGTCTGTCTCAGTCTCCTGGGGGATGTTACAGTCTCCGGGATAAAGTGGCAAGTAGACCGGTCTACCAGATTCCAGAGTTAAACTACGTTTACAAACGGACTGAGTTTTTCCAAAGCTGTCTGTAATCGTGACTTTGTCAATGTTCCAAGTCGCCAGTCCGGACGATATCCAACCACTGTAAGCTGTGTACTTGACCTAAAACAATCATCGCATTAAAATAATGGGAAAATTTTTTATCTCAGGAAATGTTAAATGCTAAAACTGGTCATTAATGTTACTTTCGTGTTGCCATTTACAATTATCGATAATCACCTCAACGGCTTCCAAGTTGGAAACACTTGGGTGTGGTACCACGATTTTCTGCAAGACATCGCCAACGACCAGTTCTTCGTCATCCTTTCGTGTCATCGTGAAGGTCTCGTTGAACGAGCCTTTGCCGACCAGCGTGACCTGAAGTTTACCATAACTCCTGGTACTTCTTTCTCCTCGGCTATTGTACAACTTGACCTAGTTTTATGACAGACAATACAATTTTTTTGTTACTATCATTCTCTTCTTAACATGCCTGTGAACCTGGGCGCTGACAATTGTGAGTACGACAATCGTGACAACGCGGCAGAAATTACTGTCATTCGAATTGACATGACTCAAGGCAAAGAAAAATTACCTGGTACTGATGAGCGCAGAATGGCTCCTCATCCCGTGTTATCAAATAGAGCAGGCCTCTTGCGGCTGAGGTGTCGCTGTAATATCCCATGTCGCCGCACGGCCTGTCCACACCGCAGGGAAAGCATTCACCCTTCAACAAACCTTCATAACCATACTCGCACGCAAACGCAGGAAATCGGCACGAAGGACTCACAGAGTCCGTAAATAACTTGTACGCTCGCCGGTGGTTGCACAAAGATCTTCCTTCCACTGCACTTGCTGTAATTTAAATTATCATTATTTCACACGTACACACACGTTCCCAACTTATATAAAATCCTACCATTTCGCGAGACATTTTTTTCTAATAAAATCGGTCAGACCGGTTGTCCAATTTTTTTTTCATTCAACAATTTTTAATTTTAATAAAGTCGACGAGGAATAATCCTATCTTTAAAAGGTTGATTCCAATAAATGATCATGTTGTAAATTAAACGATAATCTACTTCTCTATCTGATCACAAGTGTACCGAATCCCAAGCAGGCATATACTGTTAGTTACTGCGCGACTTGAATGTACAGAGAGTTTGAAAAAGAATACAAGTCATAATTATGTTTGCTAAATTTTCCTTAACACCGTTTAAGAGAATTTAATAAGCGGACCCCGTGTTATTTCTATTGATCTGTTGATTCTAACGACCGGTTATTTATCACCCGATTGCTTCAAGGTGTACAAACAATATACACGACGACCTGTGAAAATGCACGGTTACATCGAAAGGCCATGATTTGATCTCCGCCCGGAGTGTTTTCGTTTCCACATCATGTCTCAATTCGTTTTCTAGTCCAAAAAAAATCCGGCCAATTTAACTCTCATGCTGTACGTTCCACTTTTCATCGGGCGTGGAACTAAATCACGTAGGAGGCAATTCGAACCTCCCCACGGGTAAAGTGAAAAGAAGTGAAAGACGATTTGTTGCTTCCTAATCATCGATCGTAAGCGACAAATCTCAAAGTCACAAGATCAAGTGAACCGTCGACGATGACGTGAAAGTAAACGAACTTATATGCTTCCTGGGTGATCTTTGATTCATCAAAACTTTTTCTTCGCGCTGATTCTATCGCAAAGTGAAAGATGTGTGAAAGAAGTGCAATCTGTTAGAGATACGTGTGAACATGAATGGAGCGTGGAAAGTTGTCGCCGGTTTCTGCTTCCACTTACACCAAATTATGTCAGACACAGCGCCAAGGAAAAGGTTTGAGCAGCCACTTTGCATCCTACCGCCATTGGGGTAAAAATCGACATCTCCCATGGGCTGCCAGGAACCCAATCCACCGAGGATCAATTGCTCCCCGTTGCTGTGGATCACATCCACAAAATGTGCATCCGTCTCGTCCAGCCTCGCTCGTTGATCCTCGTACTCGAAAAGTGGACCGGCTGGATCTAATCCTGAAAAACAAATAACATCGATTAAACATTATTTTATTCTAATAACAAAAAATATATTAAAATAAAAACAGAATAACAAATCTGGTTAATTCAGTTTCAACCGTTTGTATAATTTTATAAATGACAATTTCTGTCTCAATGACACATTGCGTTGGCATTTTTTTTTTTTCTATCCGATCAACGATGAGGTTCGAGTTCCAGTATCGCATCAGTAAAACGAGTCAAGTACAGAAAAAAACAGGCAATAACTTTTTCTCCTTTAGCGTCTCGCAACGCTTCAATAGATGTTCTCCTTAGCGTCAAGAGTATTTTTAAATTCCTTCCCAAAGATTGCCTGTTAGTTCTTGAACGCAAACTGATATTGTATGGAGCAGTTCTATTTAATTTTGTATTCATGTGACATCTAACGCCGTGTTATCGGTTTCACTGATACATCATTTTATAGCGACAATACAGCCCGTAACTGTAATCCTTCGTTATTAATATTAGGTTCAATTGGTGTTTGTTAAGTGCAACCAAGCGACACGCGAGCAGCCAGCCGAGAAATGTTTTGCCAGAATGTGTTTGCCGTTCTGTATGCTATTCACTTTACATAAAGAATTATCAAATAATTACACCTGGCTCTAATTAATACCGGGCCTTTATAATTATCATGTAATCTTCTTTCATATTTAGACTCGAGTCGGGCTACAAGAAGCTATTTGCGAAATGAAGTACTGTGCCAAATTATAGAGTTTTGTATTAGGTTTATGTAAATGAAGCATGCTCGATTGGAAAAGGAAATGCGGAAGTTCGTGAGGGGTCTGGTTAGATGACTTTCATAAGGAAGTGTCAGGAACAAACGCAAAAACCCTTTTAGCATTCATTGCAATTCAGACAAACCCATCGACAGAGATATCATCTCGTCATTTTTCTCATCCTTTCAAAGAGATTCAGGTTGGCAGATGTGATAATGTAATTGCAATGTACAAGATCGCGTACAAAGATAACTTGCAAGTGTAGGCCGAGAAATTTGAAAAAAAAAAGTGTTTGCATCCCATGACACAGATCAAAGACCAGTAATAAAATTAATCATCTCGAAAATGGTTCAGACAAAAATAATTCTGAATAAATCGGGCTTGATTTCACTTGAATATATATATATACCAACTTGAACAAAACGCACACCGGGCCATACGTTTAAATGAGCATAAGTGGTCTATATACCTAGATCCAAACGAGATCTCAATTGGGCTTTTTCTGTAGATCTAACCCGGCGCTGATAATAAAGTTTTCTCGCCTAAAAAATGAGACGCCAATGTTTAACGAGAATTCACCACAGTCACGATCAACGGAATAATTAAACGTTGTATATCAACACTTATTTCTCTCTCACCTGTTATCCTTGAGACATTTCCCAACTCGGCTCCAGCGAAGCCAGCGACGTGAGCTCCGAGGCTGAAACCGATGAGATGGACCTTCTCAAGAGGCACGTTCAGGCTCTTCACTAGTTTGGCTAGTTGTCTGCCGACCAATCTCGTATTAGCGGCGGCCCTTACGTAATTTGGCACTGCGCTGCCTGGGCCCCAGTCGACGCACACTACGACACCCAAGAATTATTATAATGAAATCCGTCATCCTTCAACCTGTCTGACGTATGTGCCAAATTTCATGAACAAAATTAAAACAAACAAAATTAAAGTCCGGCTCGAATCAGGCCAACGAGTCCTTGAACCAGAAGAACGAAAGGTGAAATGTAATGAGATTGAAACGAGGCTTAAAAGTAAACCCGAAATGTTTATACCTATGTTGCATTCGTGAACGGACATAAGAGCGGAACGCATCTCGTAGACCCAGACGTGGTCGCAACTTGATCCGAAGCCGTGGACGATCACTTTCGTGGGCAGCTCGGGATCTATCGCGTGATGGACTTTCTCACTTATGTCCTCAGCAGGAACTTCCGTCGGGATAGATCTCGCTTTTCTGCTGCCGTACACCAGAAACCTTTGAAGGATGAAAAAATTGTATATGAACATCAGGTTTGAAACGTTCGCTGACCTAAATATCTAGTCCGGTTTCTCTCAACATTAAAAGCTTATCGGGCAAACGAATTTCTCATCATAAAGAAAGTCATTTCGCTTTTTTTTGTAGCCACATGGGAAGGGGAATTTTTGCGGTACCTGGTGCCGACGTCTTTCGGCGGCGACGGCAGCATCTCCAGGTAGCTGAAGGGACCGGCATCCTCGAAGCAGCCGATGTCCTCGTAGCACACCCGGGACACCTCCCGCTTCGCCCTGTGGGTCTTCTTGTGGAGCTCCCATTGTCTCATCGAATCGACCACCGCCTGAAAGATCTCCGCATCGTGCATCTCGTCCAATCTTTCATCGAGTATGACTGGGTCATGATAAGCAGAGACATTTTCACCACCTGCAACGTTAATGGACCCAATTTGTATCAAAAACATTCTGAGACCTGGTTGGCTAACGTGCGGGACTCAAACTTGTTTTAATTAAGAGCAAAAAGTTAGCAACAAAAAACATGAATTCTCGGTCATATCTTTAGTTTTCTTCGGAATTTTTTTCCATTATTTATAACTAGAGCTACTGGTCGGGCATATTTTTGAATTTGTAATCATCAACCAGTGTGACTTGAATTCACAGATCGTCTCGTAATACGTGTGTTCTATTTATTATATTATGCAGTTTCGTAATGGAACAATTAATAATTTCTTCTCCTTTCATTGTTTTTTTTTTGTCCAGAGACTTCATTCATCTCGTCTTTATCTAACTCGGGCACTGGCGAAACAGTTTGATTGTGCAAAACAAAGATGTTGATTGTGAGATAGCTAATATAATTAGTTATGTAGACTCTTGTATACGA
Source organism: Trissolcus japonicus (assembly GCA_030522925.1). Lineage (NCBI taxonomy): Eukaryota > Metazoa > Arthropoda > Insecta > Hymenoptera > Scelionidae > Trissolcus > Trissolcus japonicus. Next base: position 6,574 of record JAPYZS010001616.1, on the reverse strand, counting down.
GCATTACATTTTGCTGCATGTATACTTCCGGAGAAAAAAAGAACTTTACTTTTATAAGGACGTTTTACAACGGAAAACAAAGGTGAGATCAGACGTTGCTTTATGGATAAGTGTGTTATTAAATGTGACGGCAACTTTTAATGATACTTATTATATTAAACTTTCTATGGCATTAGCTTGTAATTAATCATGCTCATTATTTTAAAATTACTTTTATCAGCAGAAGAAATCGTTAATCATTCACAATAAGCAAATTTTTTCGATAATTTTTAAATGTTTGTTTAAAAAGGTGTACTTTCATGTAAAAAAAAAAGTAAGAAATAATTGTTTTTCTTTCAATTATCTGACAAAATAGAATTCAATCACTGAATTTCTCGTTAGGTTTCAATGTCAACGGTTGAACTTGTGAACTGGACTGAATAACCGTTTAATCGTCGTGAAAACCGTTCAAGCCCTGCAAAAAATAATCATCAGAGTACATCCACCGCTTATTATTGTTATAGCCCACAACAAAAAGAGGTTTTTAAATCCTTTGCTAATCAAGTTTTTCCCATCTTTGTGCCTTTAACTGTACTTCATGAAATGGCTTTTGAAGATAAAGTCTCCGTAATTCACACAAAATAAAATAAATATTCAACAATCACATCAATGTTGCTCCACTTCCCGGTCTAATGGCTTTATATGTTTCGATCTCACTTTATATTTCAATTCTAATTAAATCTTATTGGATTGCGACAGTGCGAATAAATCAGTCCACTCTGCCCCTGCAGAAAATCATTTCAACATTAGCAATACATTTTTTTAGATGTGCATAAAAACATCATTAGCTACAGAAATATATTTTTTAATTTTTTTATAATTAAAAGTTTTTTGTTCACAAACGATGACAGTTCGCTTTGTTATTAAATCTTCTTTCGTGACACAAATCTTGAGGAAAAAAAAAATAAAATTTAGACCATCAGAATTGATGACAGTTGGAAGACGAAGCGTGAAATTGTATTTGTTTAGTTAATTTCAGTAAACAATGGACTTTTTTGCGCAGAGCAAAATTGCACAGACGAAAAAAAAAGTAAATTAGGAGAGACGGTCTTTAGCGACGGGTCATCGGGTAACGGTACCCGCAAGACAATAATGCGGCCTGAAGTACAACGATCCGCAACGGGACACTAAGAAGCGTTCGGATTCGTGCGAATTAATATTTATGACGGAGTTACGAAATGCAAGATAGTCTTGGCCGAAGTGCGCGAAGAGGTATCCGATTCGGTGGCCTTTGGGAGTGGTACAGTGTAGGTCAACCAGCTGATAAGCTGCAGTAGCAAATGAGCAAGCAATTTGATGTCCCGTTTCAAGTGCACGGCAGACTGAGTTTCACACCATTTCCTCTACCAAAAATAATACGATTTCTTGATTCATAGTAAACAGAACAAAATAACGAGATATGACAGACAATATTCTTTTTTCATACGAGCGTAAAAACTTGTCGGAACTTGGTAACTAAAAAAAATAAGGAAAAAAAAATTGCTGTGAATTTAAATTTTATAAGAATGAGAGACAAAAATTTAAGTGTTGCAATTTGTCAACGTCAGGATTGTCAGAGGTGTAAATGCGTTAAAGACCTAGGAGAAAAACAACTTTTAACATGCAGCATGATAATGAAAACAGTTTCCTGGGATAACTGCAAGCCATTCACGCGAGTCCTTCACATATATTTTCGACTACGTCTGTCAATACCCGCTTGGTTACAGGAACATTTTGTTCTCTATGATAAACGGGCTCCGGTGCGCACGATCAAGTTAATATCGTTTCGTCACTGTGCAACTGTTGTCCTTGAAAAGCGAAACGCGAACTTCATACAATGTTTCTATAAAGCACTTTCCACCAATTAATTATCATTAATTTACGCTCATTTTTTTGACTGCGATGGTTTTTTTGAACTCGATCTTAGAAAATCTTTCGTCACAATCTAGAATTACTTAAACGCACATTAACAGAGTGAAAATTGAGCCGTTCATTTAAATTTATACGATTCCTAATTAAACAGTTAGATTTGAAAAGTTAACTTTTTATCAGATTTTCTATCTTGTTTCTCGAAGAAAATGTTTGATTGTGTTTTATTTCTAATTTCGTTAATTCGAATTCGAAAATTAAATTTCAATGAAAGCATAAAAGGTAATTAACCGAGTAATTTCAAAACACCTCAAATGACGTTTATAAGAGAGTTTTTACGTTCGAATGATGTTTAGTAATTAGTATAAAGTAATCGTTGAATTAGTGGTCGCTGCATCCTGAGTAGATGTGCGCAATCATGACTATTAATAAAAACGTTTACCGTCTTGACCTAATGACATGGTCAGGTGCTCTGTCAAATATTTGTAACGTCAATTATTTAATTATGCCTTCTTTCTACCACAACCTTACTTATTTTCCTACACAGTTGAAGAATCTCATCGTGAGAACAAATTCGTGACATAATTTTACAAGCAATCCATCAAAATTGTTATACCGGAATAAAAAAAACTTTATGATGGGAGGAGGACGGAGAAAAAAATTACATCATGAAACCGCATAAAAGTCTTATTAAAAACTCGTAAAGCTTTAGTTGAATATTAACAGGCTTTAAGTTAAAGGAAATTATTCAAAAAGTGTAAACGTTATTCAAATTAACCTTCGAATACACCTGCATAGCTACACTAAATATATTCTCTTTTTTTTATGGTACTTCTCAACTTGTTTTTGAGCTAAACAAATGCATAAGATAAAACCAGCTGTAAAATAATTCAGATAAACGGTATTCACCGCTACATTGTCAGCTGAAGTGTTACAAATCATCGTTTTATACAAAAGTCTCCATAAAAAATAATAGAATCTTACTTCAAGTGTATGGATAAGTCTATTCATAAATTATGCTCTGCCAACCAAACAAAATCGTTTTCACAATTTGAGAATAAACTTTTATGACATGGGAACAACTTTTGCAATTACAATTGGTAAAAAAATTTATTATTATTATTTTTTTTTCTTTACTTTTCGCAACTTTTGTTTGAGTCTAGAGTGAGTGTAGGTTTGAACGTTAGTATTGTGTACCGAAGACTCTGTCCCAGATCGAGGGAGCGTTACAAAATGTGCCGGCGGGCGAATCGCTATCACGCAACGTGCGTTGTTTTCTGATGACGCGCGGAACGATGTTCCTTTGTTGAATGAAGTGGCCGGCGTGTCGTGCAACGGTGATCTCGCATCCGTTCACGGACGTTCGCCACGACCCACAAATTTTGCAGATAATCTCAGCAGTTTCCACTAACCCACAGTTGGGAAGGGTCACTGACCCACCGATTTAAACGCCGATTCCCATGTAAATCGCCGGCATCTCTTTCACTTAGCAGACGTTTTTGCAAAGTCTCACAAATTAATCGACAGCAAAAAGTTCAAATCAAATTAGTCTGAGTGATTGGAAGGGAGAGAAAAAACAATTGTAAGTGAAATGGAAAAAAATTTGGAGGATGAGAAATTTTCTCATTTTTTTTCTCATATAAGAAAATGAATGAAAAATGTATGTTAGCGAGGGAACGCAAAAATCAACAAATATTTATAATTCCCAGACTACTCTCTAGTTGGCGCATCATCATGCGGTTTCTAGTTTCACACAAGATTGATCCAATAAATATCCCTTGAAACTTTTTCCCCCATTCAACAATGCATTGTTCGAATTAATTATCCTCAGTCGAACGCACGGAAAGTGTTACACCTTCCGGTTCTTTACAACCTTCACCGCAAAGATGCAACTGAGAATGATACACTTTTGGTCTCTCTGCGTCAGAAATCGAAATATCTGAATTTCCTGAATAAAGACATCATTGCGTCTCTCAAGCAAAATTAGTATTTGGTTAATTCGTGAACATTAAATGATCTTATATGCGCTTTTGATGGTCGAAGTCAGAGATGCAATTTGATTGTAAACAAACTGGTTCGTGGGTTCTCCTGACACACTAAAGCATTTGAGACAACAAACTGTAATGTATAATTTAAGGAAGTAGGATGTACAGGAAGTTATAAACAGTTTTTCATTACCGTACTAATTTTATGATTATTGTTAGTATCTGCGTGGTATACAAAGTAAAATGTTGTTTAATCAAATTTGATAATATGAAATTATGCGATTTTTGTATTAATTTTTGTAAGATAAAAAATCAAAGAAACAGGCAGTACAAAATGGTTCAAAAAAGTTTATTATTGTTATCAAAAAAAGAATAACAGTACAGAACTAATAAAACTTTTTTCAAAAATCTACTAAAATATTTAAATTATCTTCATCGTTGATAAAAAACAAACGAATAAGCAGTCTAAAAACTGTTATAAAGTTTTTTTGATCAATAATTTTAAAAAACCATTAAATTGTTCATCGCTTTTACTCAGAAAAACAAAATCAAAATTCATTTTGACAGAGGATGGATTTGTTTATTGGAAATAAATAATAAAAAAAAAAAGTAAATAACTGACGTGCAAATGTTAATGGCAAACATAAAGAAGTCAACATAAAAATATTATCAAATAGTCATTATATAAGAGAAAGTTATTAATATATAATTTTGGACATTTTAAATAAAATAATGACAATAATTAAAATAATTATTATTTCTTACAATCTTTTAGCGTGATAGTAGAAATTGAAATCGAATAAAAATCGTGACATTGACCTGTATAAAATGTATTTTATTAACCCATCATTCGAAGCCATAAATTTACATTGACTTCGACATATACACCAACATACACTCCGGCCATTTCTTACACAATGATTCAATTCAATTTTCTTTCTCTTTCTTTTATGAATGATAACTTATTGTGAATTCAAAATTGAATACACCGTTGCATGCAAGGTTTAAAAACAAACTTTCCTTGCACAGGTTTCATCGTTTAAATAAATAAAGCATTTGAAAAAAAGCACAAACGCGCATACGAACTGGACTAATTAAAAAACAGGTTTCGAAAATTTTCTACATTCTTTGAAGTTCTCGAAGAGAGAATAACAGAAATTGTCATCAACGTAACACTCGTCGAGTTTACGTAAGTTTGGAACACGAAAAATCACGTTGCCCTACGGTGAAATCCGTTATGATACATCGGGTAGTTGAATGTGCCCGTTGTTTCATAGTTGGGAAAAGAAACGCCCGATCCAAAGATTATGCCAGGTGCCTCGCAGACTCCCAATCTCTGCGGGCATTCCCAAGATTTCTTATCGCGATTATGACAATCGCAATGGTCAGTGCATTCTCAACAGTTTGGCCGGCGGCGATTATATTAGAGTCTAATTAGAGTCAACGGCAGAAGATGAACGACGACTTTCACCATAATATAAAGGATAGTGCAAGAGCAGACAAATTATAATATAATTTATTTGTTGACGGTTGCTGAATAACTGTAAGTATCAATTAAATAAATGTTGAGTTTAAAGTTTCAACTTTAAATATTCACATAGCATCGTGATATTCATGTTAACAATTTCAATATAACGACATCATATTCTATGTTTATCTGAAGTTCATTAGCGAAAAAAATGTGTGATTTCCAGTGAACTTTATGCAGAGGTAGCAATTTTCATTTTTTTATAAGTTGGGTATTTTCAATTTTCTATAATTAATGTCAATGCTAACATCTATGTGTAAGGCATGAATATTTAGATACAATTAGCAACTTATATCACGCTCAGAAGATAATCGTCTAATTGGTATCCTATATCCAATTACAATGTACGCACGTAGGATTCAGTTGTAATTTTTTTGTTTGATATTTCTTTTCATATTTGATAAGGTTGTAGTTTTAATACATTTAATCATCTTTTTATACTCATCTTTTAAGTTTCAGTTTCAGACTGAAAGTGTGGTGAATATAAGAAATTGATTGATTGTAATGGTGATTATCATAATCTGTTTAGTGGAATAGTTCAGTTATAAATTAACATTTAATTTTCAGAAATACTTAACAAAAAAATTCGCAACAATTTTTACAACCAGCTAAAAAAAAAAAAATAAAAATATATCTGTCACAGACTTTCTTGTATGTTTTTAATTCTAACTTTTTTTGAAGACAATGCAACAAAAAAAGTTGATTGATCTTAAAACTTTACGTGACCAAACGCGTAAAAACAAAGATTGTCCTTTCATTAAAAAATGTTTCTCACGGGCATGATTAATGTGTCTTATTTTTTACCTTGTATGGGTCATTAAATGTGTTGGCAGAAACACGAGATTTAATTTCTCACTGGTCAATGTGACAAAAGTGTTCATTCGAAAGCACCGATGAGGAACACATAAGTGAAGACTTTATCAATAGGTTATGCCTAGGGAAAATTCGTCGAGATGGCATTCATGGAAAAGCGAATAATGACAAAAACAGAAACTCATTCATGGTATTTAATTAAAGTATTCAATTAAAAGTATTTAATTTAAAAATTGAAAAAGTCAGAAATTATAATTAAAATAAAAGAAATTACAATTGTACACATTTTGTTTCTTTTTTGCCCAAAAAGAAGGTTCCAAATGAAAGGCCCGTGAACTAGCAGAGGAGATAGTCGATCGTG
>JAPYZS010001615.1:0-13837 GCA_030522925.1 Trissolcus japonicus | reverse complement strand
AGTTATAGATATTTTAAAAAAGTGACTTTTTTCAGTATTTTGCCTATAACATTGAATAGATTCATGAAAAATGATTAATTTTATTTTTAAATTGAAGTTTAGATCATCAGCTTTTCCAATTTTATGCTGGTAATTTTTTTTGTCTTACAAATGAAAAAATTACGCAGAAGTAAAAATAGGCATTTTTAGGTGGATCGATAATTGAAAATATACTTCAGGTTTAGGTGGCTCCTTAACTGTCACCAAGGCGAGATCCAGTGCTGTCAACAGAAGTAAACGTCGAACAATCTATTTTTGCGGAACAACGAGAAGCGCTCCTATATTTACTAAACTACTATAGGGATTGCATTGCCAATAACATTTATGAGCTGGGTAAGACCTAAAACATTTCAATGAATATTGTAACGACATCTAATTTTACTCGTTTTTATAGCGAGCCGTACAAAACAAACACCGAAGATAACGATAAGACACGTAAAATAGTAAAAGTATGAAAAGATGCTTGTATGATTCATTGAAGAGAAATTAACACTGTGATTCCTTGACAATAAAAGCTTTATTCATGATATTTTACTCAGTCTCCCCGCCGTGGAAGGGTCAAGGGCGGATCTAAAAATTTTTTCGAAGGGTGACCATTCAGATTTACCCCTTCCCCCAATTTTTTTCTGATCCCGAAAATATGTAATTTGCATTATTTCTAAATCCATGTATTGAAAATCTAAAAATAATTTAAATATATTCATGAACGAGCGATTTCTCAAAAATACGATTCTCTTTTACCGACAGTAGGTAACTTTTTTAGTACTCGTCTTCTCTTATTCATCCCTACTTCAATCATCCCTTCTTCGACTATTTTTTGGAAACCTTATTAACTGTTTCAAAAAATTCGTTAGCGGTTGCTTACAAAAATAAATTTGCATCTAAATCGTCGATCAGTGAAAGATTATTGGGACGATTAGATTATGCTTTGGATTTGATTGTCATCAAATCAAGCAGTATTTTTTCATCATTCAAGCAATTTTATTTTCAATCAATTGTGGTGCAATGCATCATTCGTTTAACAGTTCAGTTTCAATTCAAATTCAAAGACGATAATGAAATCTTTTGTTATATTTACAGTTCCAATTTTATTTTTCATATATTTCATATAGATGCAACATTCAATTTCTTAAATAAAAATGGATCCAAGCAAATGTCAAAAAACTTTACTCGATTTTAATAATTTCATTAAAATTCAACCAGGTTCGACGGTTAATTGCAATCAAAAAGCGCAGCAGGTATTTCTAATTTGTTAAAAATATTGTTATCTATTTTTTATACACAGTCTACGAAAATTATTCGTTTTAGATACATTCGTTGTGTCTGAAAAAGAAACTGACGATCGACAATCTGAACAGCCCAAGTAGCAATCTAATCTGGCATGTCATGCCAAAAACTGTTTGCAGAGAGTTAACGCTGATTGTAGAAACGTTAGAAAAAATTGCTGATTGGAATGATGCGATACCGTCACCAAAAGCTGAAATCTTGCTAAAATCGTTGATGTCAGGTCAATTGATAATTACACTTGCATGCATGAGCCACATTTTCAATTTAACTGAGCCACTCAGTGCTCTGTTTCAAACAAAAACGTTAGACTTTAAAGCTGCTGATGATCTCATCGAAGATCTTTTGACTATTCGCAAATCAAAACGCGAGAACGTGTCCGGCGTTTTTCATAATATTTTTGAACAAGTGAGCGCTGACGCCAAAGAATTAGGCGTAAGTTTTTGTTTATCAAGAAGAGTTGGGAGACAGCGTCACAGAGATAATCGACCCGGTAATACGCCCGAGGAGTATTATTGGGTCAGCGTGTTTATCCGTATGTTGGATCACATTATATCTGATATCGAGTTCAGATTCAAGCAAAAAATAATGGACGCTTTAGAACTTAATGTTTTGTTACCAGAAAATCTTTTGCAATCAGACACAGAAACATTTAATGTATCCTTATCCAAGCTTTGTGATAGATACGTTGATCTACTCTCTCAAGGCAACATTTATAATTCGTAGAGAAATTAAAATCAGAAACTTTTTTATGGAAAGCGAATTGTCTCCGATTGGATGAGAATGCAAGTACCGCAACTACTGTAAAGCGAAAAAATTGAGAGTAGATTGAAATTGTGATTCGATCAAAAGATAAGTTAAGTATTTGTTTCAATAAATTATACAATAAGAATTAATTAAATTAATATAATTTATTAAATTATAGAAAATTTAACATGATTTTATTAAAAACAGTAAAAAAATCGAACCAAAAGGGGGGCCATGGCCCCCATGCCCCCTCCCCCCTCCTGGATCCTCCCTTGGGAAGGGTTTACGGCCGTATGACTAGGTTGCAGGAGTCGTTTAAGATAAAAAAATATTTAAAGTAAAACAACAAACAAAAACTTTCTTAAAGTATGTACTAATATCTTCAGTTAATCTTAGGGAATTTGTAATCCGTACTGTTAGGATTTTGAGGTTATGTTTTTTCTCCGACGACTGGTATTTTTGTGAGTGAGCGGGCTATTCTCGGTACACCGCTACTTTGGCGTTCTAACCGCGCATTGCACGTGAGTTACGTGAGTGGCGCCCTCTACGTAACAGTAATGTCTTTCCATATGGGTAGAAGGGACAGCGGTTTGAGCCTTATCGGGAGGGTTGCAAATACGCACCGTTCAAGTGCGCATTGATCAACTACACACTGTTCAAGTGCAGAGTTCTTCGAGTGCGCCCTGTTCAAGTGCACACCGGACAACTGCGAACAAATTCGCACGGACGCCCACTCGCCCAGTGGGCGACTGCGCACCGTTTAAGTTCAAATAGATCAACTGTAAACGGATCGAGTGCGCACATTTTAGTGCACACTGGTAGACTGCACACGGTGGGCAGTTGACCAATGTGCGCTTGAACAGTGCGCACTCAAACAGTATGCATCACGTGCTCGGTATGTAGCTGCCCAATGCGCACTTATAACCCTCCCGCCTTATCGGGAATGATGAGCACTTAAAATGTGCTCAAGCGATGGTAATGCCCTCTGTGTGAGGTATTGGCGCGATGCGTGGTCCCTCGGCGAAGCAAAACCTTAAATCGACCGCTCTTTTTGTTTATTTATTCAAAAGAAACTATGAAGTCAATTCGTTGAAAATTGGGCTCTGTATGCGCAAAACAAATGTCATTTAAAAAAAATCAATTTCGAAAACAACTCAAACGTATGACAGATAGCATGCGCCACGGTACAAAAAATGTTGTAATTCTTGTATCATTGCGAATTTCATGATAAAACTGTAGCACACAATTCTAGATAAGTTCTTCTTTCCGAAACAAATTTTTGAATTTTTTTCGGAAAGACAACACTTTTGTGGAATGATGTGCACAACTTCACAACGAGCAGCCCTGTGTATCCTTACGTTCACTGATGAATATAGCCGCTGAATCGATGTCTACTTTCCTTATAGGAAGTATCAAGTTCCTGCTGTCTTCTTCAAGTACAAGGCTAACATCGAGAACTAGACGGAATGCAAAATAGAGAAACTGCTGTTGGACAATAGCAAAGAGCAATTGTTATGAACAATTGTTGAAGCCAGAAAATCGTTCGATTTTAGAGAGAGAGAGAAAAGGATTAAACGAGGAAAGCAGCGAGTAAATGAATTACTTACGCAAAATAAACTAAATGGTCAGTTATTATATGTACCTGTAAAGTTTTATTTTCTTTATTTTTGGAAGAAAAAATAATTTTTGAAAAAAAAAAGAAAAATAATTTGAAAAAAATTAATTTAATTAATTAAAGATTTTTTATTATTACAAAAAATTATTATCATTTTTTGGTGTAGATCACCTGCAGGATGGATGTGTGGATGCGATGGATGCGATGAATGTGGATGTGTCAAACGTCGAGTTGCCCTTTGTAACGAGTAAATTTATTTCTCGTTCAACACAAACAGACGATGCTATTGTCAATTGCAGTCGCGACAGTCCAACAATTTTATTTTGTTGGCAAGATTCGTCGACGAACGATGCGTCTACACAAACTTCCATTCCTGTTATTAAAAACCGACTGAAAATTAAAGAAAAAATCGTTAACGTCGAATTTCCTACGAAGAGCAACACGCAGTCGATCGCTGTTGGTTCTGACCTCGCGATGAACGTATGCTTCCAGGGTTTTATGAGTTTCAGAAGTTATAAAAGCATGCTACAAATGAGCGGTGTTAGTTTTTCAAAGTCTTTGAAAGTCCTACTGCTGTTCATTAGTCCGCGAGTTTCTGGTCAATGTAAATATTATAAAGTTTTGAATGCAGAGAACCGGTTACTGCTTTTTTTAATGAAGATGAAATTGGGTTTGCCTTCCACAGCTTTGTCAGCCGATTTTGGAATTTCTCCCCAAACCACGGCCCAAATGTACCCAAATTGCCGATGAATTATAGACTGCACCGAATTGCCGTGTGAGACACCTCCTACTGTTGAATGTAGAGCGAATGTATGTATTCGACATACAAATCGCATTACACTGTACAATTTTTGATTGGGATGACACCGTGTGGATTTATATCGTTCATATCGAAAGGCTACACGGGGCAGATCAGGTGATTGCGTTATTGTCAACGATTCCGGTTTTTTATCATTACTCGAGCTTGAAGATGAAGTGATGGCTGACAAAGGTTTTCCCCAGATCAATGTTGAACTTATGAAACAAAAATGCGATTTCGCAATCGCAATTGAAAGAGTTTTCGCAAAAAATCTTTTTGTCGCACTTCGAGCTCCAACCGCTTGAGCTCATTGTCTCGTTTTCGATCTTCCACCGACTTCTTAATGTCGATCAAATCTAAAAATATTGCCGGTTCGTCTCGTTTAGCAGCATCCAAATTTTCGATGTCCTTGAAACGGTAAAACTTTTCGAGTTTTTCCCGGTTACCAGAATGTTCTGCAAAAATCGACATGCACTCCACGCGGGATCCTTTGTGGTACTTTTCGAGTTGTTCTTCTGGGGGACGATTCCACGTCATCGGCTGTCCAGTCTTGGAAGTTGTGTTTTCTAAGTTCACGAAAACACAAACAGCTGCTGCGTGTTTACAGAATGCATGACCGGCTTTGCAATTGCAGTGTACATCTAGCACTGCTCTGTCAGCTTCACCAAGCTGAAATTGAATTTTCTTATACTAATCAAGCTTATTAAATTTTTTTTCTAGCTATTTTTTTCCTCGGTATTCACGATATAAGTGTTTTCTTTTTTCTTTGTGCTGTGAGCACCAGGAGTTTCTCTTAACATCGTTCCAATAATATGTGCTCCGAATTTAAACGGACTACACCAAAAGTTCGGCGCGCCGCCACGAGAGCGGCGCTAACGTCCCGTCGAGCTAGTACCAATAAGGCCTTTAGAGTCAAGTATTTCACGCATTGGCGACGAGTTCATTGTAAATGATACGGATTTGAACTGGGTAATTTTTTTAAATTTATTTATTTAGGAAGTGTTTAATGAGACACAAAAACGCGAAACGCGAGAGCTCGACAAACGCGAAACTCGAAATATAAAAAACTCGAGAATAAAATACAATGACGTAAATAATTATTTTTATGATAATAGCAATTAATTTATGATGATACGACTTATTGGCTCAGTTTTTCTTTAAGGTTATACTTCTACTTTCGATATACACAAGTGTAATCAATGAGAAAAGCGGGAAATTTGAATTTAATTATTTGATTTTTTTTATTAATTGATCTTTCTCAAATCATATGCAATATGATATAATATAACCATATGATACAATATGGTTAAATTAACATAGCAAAAATAAAATACAACTATATTCACATCTCACGATTATAATTTATATATATTTATAATTTTCTATAAGTGAAATCTTTTCAGGTAAGTATATTCATTTTAAATCGATTTGTGATCTGTAAGGTAAGTAAAAAATCAAGTATAACTTTAATATAATATAAAAGAAGTAAAACTTAGTGATCATTCTTGCTGCCATGGCAGAACCAATTAACGCTGTGTGGTGCTTTGGTTATATTCATGCAGGACCAATGGAACCAGAGAAGACATCTATCACAGGCGATGACTTCATGATCTCCGATCTTACTGTCACAGTCGCCGCATGAATATTTTTTAGATTCTCGACGAAAAAAAAGTCAGTTGGCTGCTTAAAAGCCATCGGATCGCATTACGTTTTTCAGAGCTAAATATCGACATTTATATCCAAAACAGCATCAGTAATGGTTTTTCCATTTACAATAAAATCATTTTTTTTACCAATCGTTCTTTGTTTAAGACTAAAGAAACAAAATGATGCGGAATTATCCAATGGAGTATCTCTGATACTTTCTGTTGAGAGGCAACACTTCGTTTTTAGCAGATTTATGGTTAAACGGCAGGCCAATCGAAGACTTTTTTGTTACTTTTGGACGTCCCTTCGTTCTACACTTTTTTGGAATTTTCATTTCGACATTAGTTGCTGCATGTTGTAACGAGGATTTTGCTTCCTCAGAAGCTTCGTCTATGTCAGGGTCTTGATTTGATGTCTCGCTTTTATTTTGTTCGTCAAGATCATCTTCAATATCATCCTCAGTATCATCCTCGAGGTCATCCTCAAGGTCATCCTTGAATGATGCAACATCGGCAACGATGGTTGGCCGAGATGTAACATTTTCGATTACAGAAATTGATGACTGAAGAGTTTTTTCAGCGAGGCCTTTTTTTATCAGCAGAGTTAAATGACGTCTCTGGAAAATGTGGTAGGATATCAACTTCTTAGCCCATCTCACAATATCTAGTTAACTCCAGCAAGCACTCCATCTTTGCATCTACGTTCTTGTTTGTCGAGATACAGTCTTTTACTTTTTCCAAAGTAAGATCAATTAGCTGATCTGTAATAATAATGGAATGTAAATAAATTACTAAATCAATTTTGAAAATTTAATAATTATTTTGATACTATATTCAGGATTGTTGATCTTCGTTAAAATCTGTAAATTGAATCCGATGTTTCATAATTCGTCTCAATTAAGAAAACCATTCGTAACTGTTTAGCTTAATTATATAATTTTTGAGCTCAACGATTGCAAATTTGAAAATTTCTTATTTATGTTTAGATTATAAAATTTAACATTTCAGTTATGAATTTTGGTTCATTACACATCTTTTGAATTTTATGATGTAAATTTGAATAATGCATTTTTGCATTGATGACACTTATGTTGAAAATACACAAAATTAAACGTACAGTTATGAATTTGTTTATATAATTAAGGCCCAAATTATGAATCATCAAAATAATTAATTGTTTTCATATGTTGATATTGATGATAATAAAACCGAGGAGGAGATTTATGTATTTATATTTTTCCATCAATGATAATTTTACCTTTTTCTGAATCAATTTTGGATGCATTCGAAAGTGCATTTTTACTTTCAGTCCGATGATGGAATGTCTCAACCGTTTTTTCGACCAATTTTCTGGTGAAATTTATATCAGTCATAAATGCTTCTGAATGAACTTTTTGTGGTTAATTTTTTGGAGAACTCGAATCATCAACCGGATCATTTTTTTCAGTTGAAGGATGATTGTGCGTTGTGCAAAAACTGACGATAACATAGCAGTCTTTTTTTGATGCTCTAAAATGGACGTGCATCTTGCAGTCAGTTTTTTCATCTCTGAAAATAGAAAAAAATCATTTAACTGTTTGTGTATACAGATATTAGATTTGCATAATTTGTTAATGTTTTGTATATAATCACTTTTTTATATATATATATATAATCATGATTTTTTGTTTCCTTTGTTTTTACCCTCTTTTGGGCATTGATATAGGTACTCAGAGTAATCCAAAAGACAACCGTCAGGTTTTTTAATATTTGCTTTTTCAAAAGTCCTAGATTTACCTGTCTTCAATTTAATTCCAGTTTTCTCTTTGTAGAGTTTCAAAACTTTCTTTATGTGATCAACATTTGGGAATGTTTTTCCGATTTGAAAATCATCTAATTCGTCCATCTGAAAATAAATGTTTACATAATTCATATCGATCCTATTACAAACTATTTAAAAAAATTATTTTTGGATTTTAAAAAAAGCATGGATACGAATCATAACGAAACATAAAAAAACGATGAAAAAAATGTAAACAAACGTAAATGTCTGTTTATGAATATTTTCGACCTTGTAAAAAAAACAATGTTTTTATTTTTTTTATTGCTACATTTTCATTGATTATTATTGTTATTTTGACCAAACTTATTGTTGACTTACCTTTCTGGGATCATAAATGTCGAAGATCATTGTTGGTAATGTCGCACTATGTTAGAAATTGAACAATTAAAGACTTTGTTGAGGGGGCGCTATAAGCGTTTTTTCAATCATAACAATTTAAAAACATCATTGTTAAGAAAGTCATCTGGGAATATCATCTCAATTTAGCTGAGCAAACGGTTCTAATACAGGGTTGAAACGAAAGTATCAAGTTCTTCTCAGAAGTAAACTTCTCAGATTGAAATAAATGCAACTAATAAAGTTCGCAAAAAGGTACAAAAATTGTCAATTGTACATTGATGAGTCTAATTATATTACACATCGATATTCATTTAATTTGAATACATTTGAACTCAATTTTTTTATGCTCTCTAATAGCAGTCTTATCATTTGTTTACATTTTTTTAGATGAACCACCTAGCTAAAGGAATGAAATTTGACTCTCACATCAAATTTCAGAAACACTTTCAACAATACCAAGATGTTTCAAGGCAACTTTTCACTAAGAGAAGTTCAATCTCCCGCGATGACAAATTAGTTGCACATAGAAATTTTCATATTACAATATTTTGTATACATGTATATATGGCGGACGTTTAATAATTTAGTTTTGCAAAATATTTTTCCGGTTTACTACGATAGCTTGCCCGAAAAAAAAGGCTTTCCGACAATACTCGCGAACATGTCGTCGAATTGCTCAAACTCAACCCCGACAAAAAAATTTCTGCAAACAATCGAAAAAACAAAAGAAGAGAAACTTAAGGAATTTAACGAATATCAATGTTTGCTACAATCGAGCAAAAAATGCGAACGATTATTGGCATGAGTTAAGAGAAGAGTGGACTCTTTATAATAGGTGTAAATACGGTAATTTACAAAACACGACAAACAATAGATCTGAATGTACAAATTCGAAAATCAAAGAAATTGTTCAAAAACTCAGCACATTGGTGCAGTTTGGCAAAGAAACTAAATATTGTGACTAAAAAGAGACAGTGTTCTTTTCGGTTGTAAGAACAAATACTGAAAAGTAATTGTGAAAAATGCGAGTGCTTAAAAAATCAGTCTATGTTATTACCATGCAGGCATGTATTTGCAATGCGTCATTTTTTTGGAGAAGAAATTTTTGATAAAAACTTATGTGCAACCAGATGGTTAAGAGAGTATAGCCTACAATGTGATGAAGTATTGTACGAAATTTCTAACTACAGATGCGAGCATTTCAAAACTGTGTAATAATTCTAATATTTTAGGAACTGAAGAGAGGTTAGAAAAAAAGTACAATTCATTGTTCAATGTGCTCGTTCACGTAGGTAGTTTATCGGCAAACTCTAATTTCATGAACAAAAATGGCTCGTTACGAGATTTAATGAATTTTTGGAGTGACAAAAAAGACGTCTCGATCATTGAAAAAACTACTGGTGTTATCGGTCAAAATGATAGTAAAAAAAATTAACTTTGACACAAAAGACGTTAACTAATTTCGCTGAAAAAAAACTATCCCGAAATTGAATTGTCAAAAAAAAATCAGAGCATTACAACAGTTACTCGACTTTTGAAAAAAAATGTCAACGTTTTTGTAAGTGAATGTAGCTCAGTAGATGAGAATAATACTTTGGATGACAGTGGTGCACTTAATTTAAGCGAAATTAAAGTACCCGAACCAATCGTGATTCGTGGGCAACCTAATAAAGCATTTGATACTTATATCAAGTAAAATTGTATTTTACGATATATTATTATAATAATCAAAACTAATATTATATAAAACATAAATATTTCTCCATTTTATTTATTATTACAGCGAGCGTATTTCATTTTCCAAATTACAGTTGACAAAGAAATTCAAATATCACGCCATTATATGTGCAGTAGATTGTTAGATTTAATTAGCACGTTTAATTGTATTAAAGAATCATGAACAAGTTACGTCCTGAAAGGGGGTAAAGAATACATATTAAATATGTATCTGTGTTTGTGAAATGCATATATAGTTCGAAAAGGTCAATTAATTAAAAAAAAAACAAATAATAAAATTCAAATTTTCCGCCTTTCTCATTGTTTACAATTGTCGAAAAATTGACGAGAGTCCAGTGTATATCAAAAGTAGAAGTATAACTTAACCTTAAAGAACTGAGCCAATCAGTCGTATCATCTTGAATTAATTGCTATTATCATAAAAATAATTGTTATTTGAGTCATTCGCGTTTTTTGAGTATTTCGAGTTATTGAGTTTTCGAGTGTGACACGAGTTTGGCAACGCTGTATTTTATTCTTCAGTTTTTTGCATTTCGAGTTTCGCGTTTCGCGTTTTTGTGTCTCATTAAACACTTCCATTTATTTATTCATATTTATTAGTGAATCTTTTTAGATTGATTTTTAATTCGTGGTTCGTAGAATTCGACGATCAATTCCCAACAGTAAGAGATTCAATCTAACATGAATGAAAAAGGTAAGGACTAATCTGCTTCAACTTCAACAGAACCTTCTCATGATTATCAGACTGAACTGGTAATTATAAACCCCGGTTAAAATTAAATTCAGGATGATCTTATCCTTCGTGCTATCATCGAAATAATGAGTAATTGAACATTATTAGTTAATTTTGATTTCGATAAAAATAACATTGTAGATAAATTTCACTCGTACAACTTTTTGTATGCGATCAAGAGATTCGATCACAAGTTTTGATTCATTTTATATGTTTTTGTTTTGAAATATAAAATTATTTTTACGAATTTGCGGACCGATTGAAGTCAATGTCAGGAGGATTTAAAAGTTTCGAAGAATATAAAGAAACTTATACACTGTCGATTCCAAAAAGAAAATTGTTGATGAACCTCGTAGTCCAAAGCATGATTAATAAACACGAAAGCCATCCTCCAACTACTGCTAAAATTCACAGCAAAAATAATGTTTTGAATAAAACGTTTTTGTAGTCACTTTTTAAACATTTCAAAATATTTTCCTATCTCATTAGTATTGTGAACATTTTGGAATATTCAAAAAGTGACTACAAAAATATTACATTTGAAACAGTATTTTTTGCAGTGTTAATCGTGCGAAGTATATCGTCAAGTTATTTCAAAAATTGCGAAATCCAGCAACAGAAAGCGCTCATGTACGATTCTTTATGAAAATTATCTAATATGCAAACTTAGTGTCTGAGGTTCTTGAGTAAAATTGAAAAGTTTGTTGATAAAATAATGATGCGGATAATTTTATTGATATTATATTGAGTTTGCTCTATTTTGACAGTTGCATTAGTTTATAGGTTAACTGTGAGCCCCAAGATAGTAATGCAAACACTCTGGCTCGCCAAATGCGATTGGAACGACATTAATTTACCAGTAGAGGCCAGGCAAGATTGGCAGAGAATTTGCAATGAGCTGCCTACGCTCTGCACAATCACCATACCTCGATTCATCGGGAAGGGTGCAGACCCAGCGGTCGTGCAGCTGATCGGCTTTTCTGATGCGTCAAAAAACGCCTACGCAGCAGTCGCATATCTCCGAGTGGAATACGAGACAGGAGCAGTTAAGTCTAACATACTGCAAGCGAAAAGCCGAGTAGCACCAGTCAGGACAATGTCCATACCTCGCTTAGAACTATGTGGCGCCGTTTTATTGACCAAGTTGATCAGCCACTTACAATCTTCCTGGCTAGGCCAAATTGACAAAGTCTGCTGTTATACCGACTCCAAAATAGTATTGGACTGGCTGGGTCGCCATGCTTCCAAATGGCACACTTTCGTAGCCAACAGAGTGAGCTTCATCCAATCGACTATGCCAGAAGTTCATTGGCAACACGTCCCCGGAAGTTCAAACCCCGCTGACTTACCATCGCGAGGAATCAGCGCTCAAGACTTGGTGGAGTCGAAACTTTGGTGGCACGGACCAGAATTGACCACACTGGAAAGAGAAAAGCCATCAGCAGAAATAGTTGCAGCAGAAGCAGGAGAAGTTGCACGCGAATCCTGCCACATAGTTACCGTGCACCAGGGCGCGTTGGTATCTTTGCCAAACTACTTCACTCGATACTCAACATGGACTTGACTGACGCGAGTAATAGCCTTTTGCCTGAAGTACTTGGACACTCTCCGCGAGAGAAGCAGCAGTAGACCCAGCAGTCTCCACATCCCTTGTTTCAAGCTCATGCCCGTAGGAAATTTCTGCAAGTTGAACGAGTGAATTGGGAGAGTCAAATGGTGAACATCGATTAGGGCTGAGAATCACATCCACAGGGCGCAACAAGCGCCTGCATTTGGCAGCGCGATTACAAGTTTGAAAAGGGGACATCCAGTCTCAAAGGAATCCCTTCTCCATCAACTAAATCCGTTCCTGGATGAGCAGGACGTTTTGCGATCCAAGACCAGGCTCCAGTTTTCAGCGCTTCCCTGGCATCATAAATTTCCAATCATTCTCCCCAAAGATCGAGTAACCAGTCTGATAATCATGCATCATCATCTTAGCGCCGTTCACAGTGGCCTCCAGTTGACACTCACGCGATTGCGAGAGCACGAAGTCAAGTTAAAAGGATAATTGGGCGCTGTGTAACTTGCAAGAGATATGCAGCTCAACCTCAGACACAGCTGATGGCTCCACTGCCACCGGAGCGATGCACGGAGTCATCCCCATTTACCCACGTGGGAATTGATTACTGTGGGCCCTTCATGATGAAGCACGCCTCCGGTCGAGGGCACCAATCCCACAAGGTCTGGATTGCGATCGTTGTCTGCTTCTCGACACGTGCCGTCCATTTTGAAGTTGTAGACAACTACTCCAGCACAGCCTTTATATCAGCCTTCAAGTGTTTTGTGCCTAAGCGAGGCCTTCCTAGTTCGCTGTGGATGGACCAAGGCACTAATCTGCAAAGTGCATTTGCAGAGGTTGCTAAAGTTTACCGGTCTCTGGTACACTCTCCGGAATGGCTCAACCATCTCACGATGGAGAAGATCGAATTCCACAGGATCCCACCCAAGGGTCAACATCAAGGCGGTTTGTGGGAATCGGCCGTGAAGGCCTTCAAACACCACTTCAAGCGCATCTTGGGAACTTTCATCCCATCCTGGGATGAGATGCACTCTATAGTTTGCCAGATTGAGGCTTGCCTGAACTCCAGGCCTATCACTCCAACTCTTGATGACGCCTCCGAAGAACCTGCCTTGACCCCAGGTCACTTTCTCATGGGAAAAAGCCCCAAGGCAGTCCCTCAACACAACTACTTGAATGAGAAATTACTCTTGTTAGCAAGATGGCAAATCTGCACGCAGATCGTGCAGACTTTCTGGAAACGTTGGCGAAATGAAAGTCTATACAAGTACTATCCACGGTACAAATGGCGAGAAGAGGAGGAAAACTTGCAGATTGGTGATGTGGTCCTGCTGATGGAAGACAACCTTCCACCATGTAACTGGAAATTGGCTATCATCACCGCCACCAAACCAGGTCGAGATGGACTAGTGAGGGAAGTTACAGTTCGTACTGGGAGCACTCAGCTAACTCGCCCTATCACTAAGCTCTGCAAGCTTCCCATCGATCAACCTGCCTCATAAATTCTTGTTTCTT
>JAPYZS010001614.1:0-14062 GCA_030522925.1 Trissolcus japonicus | reverse complement strand
TTCGGGTTTGTTTTTGCTTGAGACCGTATTTTGATCGACTTTATTTTGAAACTTATTTCCTTTCCAAGAATTGGATTAACCCTTTACTATTTTAATTTCAAAATCAGTAAATTAATTTGATATGTCAAAATTGAAAATTGAATTATAATTTGACTATATCAAAATTTAGTGAAAAACATAGGTGATTCCTAAACAAACACATAAATATCAAATAGATCAAATTATAATTGTATCTCAAAGAAAAAATTGAATAATAGATTGTCATGTGCACAATATATATAATAAATGACTATTTATGTGTAATTTTCGTTATTTTCGATGATTCATCCAACATAGTTTCATGTTATTCGTTCCAATTGTTTATTATAATTTGATTTAGACCAATTAAGTCTTTAATTGGTCAGCCCAAGCGAATCATATATAAGTATTCCATCGTTTGGTTGTTTTTGAATATCTGAATAGTTCTTTGAACATACTATACTTATGATCAGTCAGGTTTCTCTGGTGCCTGCTCAGGACATTCACAGCATATGCTTTGTCCCATGTAGTTGATCCAGGCAAATACAGCAGACTACCCATAATTTCTCTATATGGAGCTCCTACCATCGTTAAGTTCAAACTGTCGTCTTCATTATTATCTCTTCGTTGTCGTCGTTCTTTGTTGGTCACTTGACGTTAAACCATTGATACCTTTTGAGGATGGTCATTGTAAAACTCATACTCTTTACAGATTTTATCAATATATTTCTCTTAAGAAATCGACATAGTTTTGCTTTTTTGTCTCTGTACGGGATGCGACTAAGTGGCGTCCTCTGACAGCTATATTTTCTTTTATATATAATATATAATTTTAAACGCGGAGGTGTTCGCAGCAATAGATTATCGCAACAATTTTGAAGTTCAACAACAAAAAGACATACTTGTAGATGTGTTGTATGCCAAATCAACATAATTCAGTAAAAATTCTGCTTTTCTGCAAAAAGTTCTGATCTGTTTCGCTAAAAATTTTTTCATCTAAAGATTTGAAATGGTGGAATCATAAGCTTAAATTTGAAAAAAATGAACCTTGTTTGATGGATCTAGTCGAAGTTATTGACAAATAACGAAATATTTTTTTCAACCGCCCTAAACTTCAACAATTTTTAATGTTTATTGGTGTTTTTTTTTTTTTGATTTTTCAGAAGATTCTGAAGTTTATGAAACGTAGTGAACCAGTGCTTGAAAAGTTGCTACATTGAGTTAAAGTTAAGAAATTATTCTGGAAAATGTTACACTTTCAGAAATTGTTAAATGATTCTTAAAACTGACTTTCCAAGCTTCAATTAAAAGAAAGTTTTCTTTGATTGATATTGTCAAAGTTATGACTGTTTGAATATTGACTTTTTTTAAAAATTTTAGGTAGCCCGTTAATTTATGTGCGGAGTGTATTTTATGAATGATATATTTCATCGTATTGTCATTATGTTTCTGTTTATTACAGAACACTTGCTGAACTAATATTTAACATGGAGTGGTTTATTATTATGACATCTTAGCCATTTTTACTGTAAGAAAAAAAATTCGCTACTAGCTGAAATCAATGTCCTTGGTAAGAAGCTAAAACTTTAAATTAAATCCTCCTACTCGTAAATGTTACGATCTAACGGTTCGTCTGCACTCATAGTGTAATTCGCACTTTTACGTTGCACTCTTTTGTATTCTATGTTAAAGCATTCATGCCCCTTTTAGCTGCTCATCTACCCCCGTTCTTTGTGTTACGTAGAACAGAACAAGTGATGAATTTCCTTCATTCTTTCTTCCGACGACATCCACGAGCTTCCAATTTATCTCGCCTCATCTTGTTGACGAGCGTTTCCTGCCATTTTTTTGCCTTTTATATTCTTCATCCTCATGCCTTTTGTATAAGTTCAGAAAAGAAAGCGAATTATCGGCAAATTTGTTTTTGCATCGTCGAGTGTAAGTGATAAAAATGACATTGATGACCATGCATCTCTTCAAATTACCTCTATATTAGAGACTCTGACAAAATCGAACTGTGTACTGAGAGTGATGTTTAACAACTAGGGATGAGTAGAATTTGAAAACATATATTTGTAAATACATTGTCGAGTTCCTTTTCCGTTTGTACTTCTATGCAGATAATTGGAAATTTTCGTATTTAGTATTTCAATAATGTAATTTGATTAATAAAATTGATTAAATTAATTTTTTTTTTTGAGAAATCTATATTAATGGGGTCATTCTAATTTTCCTGCTGAAGATAATTGAAACTTGCATTCATTTATTTACTTGCACTTATTAAGAAAATTCTGTGGCTGTGCAGAAAACCAGTTAAATACCAATTGTAAAGATTAAAAAAAAACTTTTTAAACGAAATTAGAGTTCTGAATAATGTTGAAACTTGTGAATTATAGTTTTTTGATCCCCATAGCAACACTTTTTTGAGTTCGTCTTATAAAAGTTTGATGTAAAAAAATCTTGACTCAAGATTTACGCGTCAACAATGATGGAGAACTGAAGAATATTGTGAAACTTCTTTAATATTTTTTATCTACATATTTTTATTATCTAAATATTCACTTTGCATTAATAAATTATAAAGTAGAATTGAAAATCATACAAATATGAATTGTCGATTTTCTAATCATACGGATTTTTCTTCATACAATTATAAAAATTTAAAATATAAAAAATAATACTTAAAATAGACATTAAATTATTACAATATATGTATACAAATATAAATTTTCATGAATATCTGAGCAAAAATACTAAAACAATTAAAACTTATGAATGAATAACAATACAAGACAAGATACTTACAGTGATTGGTCTCTCATATTTTATGCTGTGACGAATAGAATTTATCTTCATTTATTCATTTATTCATCTTCTTTCGTGCTCTAACTTCTTGACTCAAAATTTTAACGTGCAAAATTTTTATAGTCTGGGCATCAGACTTCATTGTCTTGAAAAAATGTTAAGATGGTAAAATCCTTGCCTTTATATTTTGTTGACCTAAATTTTTGTAAAAAAATTTATAAAAACAATAATAAATATAGTCAGTAGGCCGGAGTATATTTTATATGAAAATAATATTTTGTTATATTCTCAAAACATATTTTTTTCATTCATGAGAGACCCTCACATCTAGTGGTACCGGAACATGACCGATTTTTGAATATGCGTCTTTCATCTAGTCTCCTCACTATGCAATAGATATAAAGTTACACAAATTAGTGCAGTATAAGTTTATGCGCAAACCAGCCATCCTCAGTTGAACCCTGATCCCTTTCGATGGTCTTAATTAAAACTCTCAATGGCGTATAGAATTTTTCGCCTGCAACATTTTGTAACGCCATTTTATTGAAAAAATTCAGCAGCAAATCGCACAATTGGCCGTCTGAGTAAATTGGGTAATGAAATATCAACTGAAGTAGACATCTTTTATATAAACTATTCAACTTACGTAAATTATGTACAAAATAATTTTTCTTAGTAATTTCTTTGTTGCTAATTTTCCTAGAATATTTAACCATCATTGTTGTAATTTCTATCAACCCAGGTAGAAACTTAGGTCAACGTCAGCAGACGATATTAGTAGACTACGTTGAACGAACGTCGGATCGGTTGTGTATACAAAGTCGGATCAATGTTGACAAGTTAACGTTGGCAGCAAATGATGGGCTCACATGAAACCAACGTTGGTAGACTGCGTATGAAGCCAACGTCGAACCAAAGTTGGATCAGTTGTTCTACCAACATTAACTCAACGTTGTTTTCCAACGTCAGCGAACAATATCCAATGCAGAAGTTACATTCCCGTACGACATAGCATTCATGTTTTTTATTTATTTTAATAGAAAATAAAAAGAAACATTATGTTGACACATAAATATTAATATTTAGTTTTTTTTTATTTTAAAATGTTGTTATAATGTAGTAACTTATCATAAAGTTCATTAAATCAGATTAAATTTTAAAAAAAGTAAATAAATATTTTGACTACTAAAAATATAGTTTATAAATATCATAAATTAAAATAATATAATTATATTATCATAGAAATAAAACTTTTGAATATATCAAGCAACCTATTTAATTCTAAACTAAATAAAATTAACGATAAGTGAATGGTTCATTTTGATGGTTGCATTCAACACAATGAATGGAGCAGTGGTCAGAGACTCGGACTACCATGTTGGAGGCGAGGGTACGATTCCAACGCAACGAGAGAAAATCTTAACCCACTGAAGAATTATAAAAAATTTTCTACATAATAAAATATCACTACTAAAATAAATTAATTTAAAATTAATATAAAATTGTTCATATAATAATATTAAAAATATTTTTTATTATTATTACATCCTATGTAATGGGAATGTCGGCAAACGACGTAGGGGCAACGTTGTCAAACAATGTAGAAACAACATTGGCACACAACCTTGGCGTTGCGTCACATGCCAACGCTTACCCAATGTTGGCGTGACGGTGTCGAACAGCGTAGATACGACTTCACGAACGTCGTGCCAACGTCATTACGACTGTATTTTTCTGCTTGGGTATCTAACTATAATAAATATTACAAAACATAATTCTTCGTTAATACAAACTGATTTTTGTTTTGTCACGAGCATCAAGTGATCACGACTATGAAATCATCTTATCATACACAATCTCAAATATTACAAATACAAATATTAGTGTGTTACTCCTTAGCGATGAGTCTGCTGCAAGTTTTCTGGCCGCTCTTCTTCATATCAGTGATGATTGGCTGCAACCTATTGAAGCAAGCTAATGTAAATGCTTGAATCATTTTTTCTCTGGCATATGTAATCGCATGCAATCTATTGATGATCTTATTACAGCAGTCCTTCTGGATATTTACATAAATTTCACAAAACTCGATTGGTTGTGTAAAAAAGCTATTTTGTCTCATACGAACGCCATCATAAATATTTTGAATAAAACGATATTACAACTAATCTCAAGGAATGCAACAGTCTACATATCTTTTGATGCAGTGATGAACAACTAAGACGGAGTATATTATCCAAATGAATTTCTACATTCCTTGAAGTTGTTTGATGTTTCATCCCATATGCTCACATTAAAAATAGGCGCTTCTATAATAATACTGCATAATTTGAATCTAAGTCATGGAACCTGACTTTATATCACATCTTATATCATCTCAAGAATAGATCAATGATGAGTGACGAGTCATTTTATAGGAACTGTCAAGACTGTAGCTTATCGAGTAGAAGGACTCTCGATTCCACTAATTCCAATTATTCCTATTGATTTGCTATTTGAATTTGAACAAAGACTAAGTTCGACTCAGTTAAAAAAATATCAAGTTAGCATTTGCTATGATGATAAATAAATCCCAGGGTCAAACTTTACGTGTTTCCGGCGTTAATTTAAAACAACTATTTTTTTCGTATGGACAATTGTATGTGGTTTGTTTCCGCGTATTACATTCTCTCAATTTTCTTGTATACGCGCCTAACGTCACAACTACTAATGTTGTGTATCAAAATGTATTATTATAAAAGTTTACATCTGGAATGCATTACCTTGCTAAATAAAGGTATGAGATATTACCATCATCGTGTGATTTTTTTCTCGCGCTTAACACAATGATTTTGTATTTTTTTATCATGTTTTATTTGTTATTAAATCATTTTTATACATCGCTGAAAACACATTCAATACTGCAGCGACGATGATTGGCACGGGCATTCAGCTAGTATTATTCATATATTCTAAAAGTTTTGTCTATATATTTTGCCTATATTTTCGTCCGTGCGGGGTTATCTCAAAAGCAAGACACTGACAGTGCTGAAAAACAACACAAAACTCTTCTTTTACAGTCACCAAAACAACAATCTTTCCCATTTACAAATCACGCATCTGAGGAAAATGATGCAGAGCTGCGTTTTAGAATTACTCCCCCGTATAGTAAAGTATTAAAAAGAAACTAACTCGCTTGGGAAATTTCCAGCCTTCTAAAATCACCATTTACTATCATAATGTATGAGGTTTTCGTACAAAAATAAATGCTCTGCGTGATGCAGTTACCGTGACAGTGGCAACCTATGACCTAATTGTTTTGTGACAACGGAGACGTGATTCAACGACACGTTTTCTGAGACCAAGATGCAGTTTGACAACTACAATTTATGTCGTTGCGGACAATGGAAGGTACAATAGGTGTAGGCGTTTCGTTGCCGTTCATGAAGATATTACGACCGGTTGCATCTAAGACGTCTTAGTAGATATAAAGCAACTCCTGATTCACCTATCCGTTCTCCAGCTTGTCATCGATGCAATTTATTCGTCGCATTATTCTGCTAGCGCAACCTTAACTGTTCATTCGCAAGATGTTTGCAGATTTCATAATCAACTTGAGAGTACTTCGCTCATTTTGACACGCGACTTTTATCTTCCTGAAATTAATTAAAACAACGATTTTGGTCACAGCAGATCAGGCGCGCGCACATCTAAACTTATAATCGATTTCTTATTCTTGAATCTCACTAAATTTTCAACCCAATTCTGAATATGTATATGGTTCTCTTCTTGATTTTGTTTTTTTTTGCAATGTTTGCTCGTTGCGCCCTCTGTACGCAGAAATTCTCGACGAGCAGATATTTGCACTGGTGCAGCCCTCTAATGACAAAGATGCGATTTAGAAGTCGCTGATGATGCGAGAGGGATAGTGACGCTTTCTCGTGTAGATAATTATCGACCAGTCCCTGGTGATAATGCCGTGGGGATGAGCAACACAGATCGCTAACTCACTGACCAGTCTCTAGTGAGAGTTTTTGTAACGATCCCTAATTCATGGTGACCGGAGGTATACGCATCAGGTGCAGCACCTCGTAGTGAATGGGAATAGGGCGAGGCTCCAGTCGCTAGAGTGCCCCGAGCACGCTCCCTAGACGCTTGGAAGTGCTCTTCGTGGATTGCCCCTGATGCAGGGTGACCGGTTTCACTGGGTGTCAAATACACGAGGTATTTCATGTCTTGTTTTGGCAGGAGGGAGGTTCGCCTGAAAAAAATGATCGCCCGGAATCGCAGACGAGTCGATCCTCTTGTTCTCACCCAGTCGCTGAGCGACGTGACTGCCACTGGCCAGAGCAGCTCCATTTAGTCCTGCAAATAATCGGATCACTTGTGGAAGAGAGGAGTGCGATGGTCTCCGCCTAGCAGCACGCACGAGCGTCGCATGACGGCGCGTGCGGACTGCCGAGCGTTGTTGCCCTCTAGTGACCCTGCGGCGATGCTGCCTGGTTACCGACTGTATGGTTATGCAGTCAGATTTTGAGAATAGTATTAACAATACAATGGCATGACGATGACAATATTCATAATAACTTTGCGTTTCAATATTGTTTATGAACAAAAACTTGACTCATAATAAACAGATGTTATTACTTATATAGGGTGTCCCAAAAGTCCCGGAACGGTCGAATATTTTGAAAAATTAACGTCAAATCGGGGAAACAAAAAACCACGTGTCCAATATTTTTCGAAAATCTATTCAATGACACCAAACTCGACCCCCCACCCCAACATTGAATTTTCAAATAGGAACCCCATTTCTATTGCAGATTCGGATTCCTTGCATCAAAATATGTAACTTTTATCTAAAACGTTGTTGCAAATTTTCAATAAAAAATGCTCATCAGAGACTGTTTGCAAAGCCGACCACCAAATGGCACTTTCGTGTTCAGAGAGGGCGTTAGCGTCGAAACTCGCCGAGAATATCCGAGTACAGAGGGCGTTACGAGCGAATTCTCACCGCCGTGAAAACGAGCCATGAGCGTTTGGAACACTGCGGGTCTGAGTATCCAATCAGCTACCAAGCCTAAACAGATCGCTTAGCTAAAAAACAATAGCTGTCAGAGGGCGCCACAGGTGGATTTCCCAAACAAGTGTTAATGTTCAAAAATTAGAAATATGTCTAAAACTTGCTTCAGGTAAATGAAAAATGTCATTCAAACATATTTGTGCAATTTTTTCAGACCCTTTGTTTATAAGTGTTCCGTTTGACTAATTTTGACTCTAGTGTTAAGTTCGTTTGAATAAATAAATACACATATCGGGGAGGCTAATGTAGTTCGCCTCCTTGGAAAAATGAATATAATTCTAAATAATTCGTTTCTAATGACCTGTCATAATATTTTGCAGCTTCGTAAAAAATTATGTTGATTGTCAATAAGACTGAAAACTATAATTACTCGACTCATGGTGATAAGAAAAAGTGTGGGCTCGAAATAAATTACGCTCAAAACGAGCGATCAATTCTTAACTCTTAAACCGAAGGCAATGTTAGTTCCGGAGTTATTGATGAAATAAAATATTGTGTATGTCATCACGTGTATCTAGGCTATATACGATCAGGCGATTAGAGATGAGGTTAAAAATAAATACAATAACGCTAGAGCTTGCAACCAACTGAACGAAGATCTGGAGGAAATCAGTTCTTGGGCTTACACGAATAAACTTCTGCTAAACTCTGTTAAGTCAGTGTATCAAGTCATAGATTCTACTGACAGTCTCCAGGTGCAATATTGGCGATGTGAACTTGACAGTAAATGGCACTCTTCTTCAACACCTAGAACAGTGCTAAAACCTAGGTGTTGTCTCTGACGAAAAATTATGGCTATATCACCTGCGGAACAAATTTTCCATGAGCGCCAAGGCAATGCTGTTTACTTCCTTAGTTTTGTTACTATTCAACTACTGCTATGTGATCTCCCAACCAGTTTTGGACAACAGAGACTCACGGAGAGTATAAGTTGTGCAAAACCACTGCCTGCGATTCATTTTTAATAGTCGCCGTCCTGCACATGTTACACTTTTTCGAGATCTAGTGAGATGGCTTACAATGAGACAACGCTACATCTAATATCTTTGTACTCTCGTGCACTCTATTATTTTCTCGGGCAAACTGGTGTATCTTCGAGAACGACTGGTATTCTTGAGTGAGAGATGTCTTGAGTGTCAGTATGAGACGACATATGCTGAAAATCTTATCACCAATTTTTTCGCATCACACTACCAGATTTGATGCGGCGTTTTTTTATATTGCTCCTCATTTCTATAATCAGATGTAATATCAAGAGTCTTGGCAACGACAACTTTCATGTAAAATTGGAGGCTTTTGTGTTCTCAAATTTCTGACCTCGCATGTCTCAGCATTTTATCTTCGATGTAAAATCTTAACTTGGATTTGACCTTTCATTTCCTTGATATTATTTCTACTAGACTGAGAGAGATAGCTGAGTGGCTACGGCTGCCAAGTTCGCATTCGGGAGGTAAAGGGTTCGATCTTTCTGGCTGACCACGTTGTCCAAGTTTTCGTGGTTCCCTGAACGTTAAGGTAAATGCCGAAGTGGATTATCAAGAAGTCGAGGACCTTATTATAGAATTTAAATTCTAAATTTAACAATATACGAGATCTGTATATTTATATCTATATTTGTATTACGATGATTTGTCATCATCATCATTATAAAATCATGATCTCTTATCATCATCAAATAATTATCAGATGATGACAAATGAATTCGTCTCTTAATACCTATCCGACGATATACCACAATCGTATATACGTGTCTAAATTCATATTTTGATGATTTGTCATTGTCATCATCATCAAATCATCATCGCATAGTAATGAATGTATTCGTTTTCCAATTATCTATTCAACAGTATTTATTTAAACTATATTCAAAGTAACTACATCCTAATGTAACACGGGAGCAGCGTTTTGGAAACGACTTTTCAGTACTTTATACGAATAAAATATTAAAATTATAAGGAGATAACTACTTTTACACCGCTCGGCTTCATTCGGGTTTCAAGGAGTAACAATCTCTTAAGAGAAGAGATTTTTTTTCAAACAAAATCTAGATTTTAATCTCAATATAATTCGAATATACGTTCGAGAAAAGACATATTTCTTCTTCACAAAATGAACAAATATATCATGAAATGAATCAGGAAAAATAAAAAAAAAATAAAATATGAAGCATGTCAATTTTAAGATATCGAGGCAGTTCAAATTAATGTCATATTCGCATGACATCATATTCCTTTCTGAATAACGATGAAATTTGAATATACAAAATTGAATACCACGATAAAACCGTGGAACAAGTAGGACAGCACGCGAAAAGTATGAATACAAATTATTGTATTCAACAAACTATTTTGATTAATTTTAATTCAATGCACACCTTTTTTACAATATGCTACAAATAATATGACAAAAACAAACTCAAAAACACTCCACTATTTGTTAAAATCAAAAATTATGCGTACATGCCGAGATTACTTGACTTTCTGAAGGTAACATACCTACTACGTCAAAAGCATGCTGTTATATTGGTTGTAATTCATTGCATTGTTAACATCGTCTGCTTTTATTGGTTTTTTGAGTTTTTAACAAAGTGCAATATCGTTAGAATTGCATGAATTCAAAAAATTATTTGAATACTTGTGCGAGAAAACTCTCCACAATTTTTCATAATTTTCTAAAGTTCAGCGATAAATAGTCACGAACATTTGCTTAGCTCACGATATTTTCTCAGTCATCAAAGTTTTATTGCAAAATATGCAAGATTGAAAATTATAATATTACTTTTTATTATTGTGGAAGCTTGTTGAAAACTATGTGTAAACTATCAAATAAAATAATCCCTTTATCATGTAGAGAGACAAAATCCAATGAAACGATGTTCGAATTTATAGAAGTTGCAAAGAAAATGAGACAGCGATGTCTTGCGAGTAGTTTTGTTTTAATAATGCTGGAAAAGTTTCACATGAAAAGATTATGAGCACAGTCAGGCACATTCAAGTTCCTCCTACCTCATCATCAAGCTTTAGCAAGACAAGATAAAAATTGTCACAAAATATGAAGAATAGTAGGAAAAGTCGAAAACGCAAACAGAAACAATGTACCAAAAGAAAACGCTAAATAAAATTTGGAATGAGGCTAAAATTCAACAAAACGTCATGATATACTCACATATAATGAAAGGGTAAATATGTCCTGATTAGTTTACCAGACATAACCCTACCATTAACCTTAATTTAAAAAAACTATATTCCTAAAAATTGAAGAAAGGAATACTTCGAATGAGGCTAGAATTTGACAGAACGTTATGATATCCTTTGAAATACAATGAAATTGTGAGTATTTTCATATTAGTTTTTCGCCACTGATCCTCATTTCGCATTAACTTCAATTGAATATAAACTAAATTACTAAAAATTAAAAAAAATCAACTATGAACTCCAAAATAAAATGTTGAAATTTAACAAAACGTCATGATATCCAAAAAGCGATATAAGTTACTACTGGGTTGAACCATAGTAAAAACTGCAATTAAATACAAATTCACACAACTATTAACAAAATCCAATATCGGATTTTTCATTAACCAAATAAACCTTCGGCACAACTACCTGTAACGTGAGTTAAGAATGAATAATGTTCAAACAATTTGTAGCAAACATAATTACGGTTTTTATACAAATTTCATACACAAAATGTCTAAATCAAACTCATACCGTCCCGATTTTATATATTGAAAAAATTGATTCGCGCGCGGTTGAGTGCTACCCTCTTGCGTCGCTGCAGCATAAACTGACCACATTGAGCAAAAAGTGAGAGGTTGGTGACTCGGATCACATGATAAATTAAAAATTAATTAAATAGGATAGACTTTCAGGGTAAATTTGTCATTTATTTTCTTTTTATATATTCAGAAACGTAAATAAGGCTTACTTTCAACTTTTTGACCTTCTTTTATTTTCTTTTTCTATGTTCATTAGGTTAGGGTCGACCTCTAAGAAGTAAGCATCGTTCGTTTGCCTTCTTCTTTTCTAGAACTCATACGGAAGTTCAAACGAACTTCTGGATGTTATATTGAATGTATATTCATTAAGAGGTTAGCTGATATGACAGTTTAGCGATCAAGCAATTGAAATTCAAATCCGCCTCAACAAAAACAAAAGCACTACTGATTTTAAGATCATTTTTGCCATTTATGTGTCACCTAATCAACTGGTCATCTAATCTTCTTCTTTCAGGTATTAAACTAACCTCATAGAACTAAAACCAAAACGTAGTTATAAACCAAGTTTTGATTTATGCAGCTAATGCTCTTTTGAGCTTGGGTAAGACTTGGAACGAAGCTTGAATGAAGAGCTATAAAAGAACAGAGCACGCTTCATTCTCCTCCTCCAAGCGCTTGAATCCATTCGAATATTGTACTAATTGCTGTCTCAGCAATAGAAAAAGCAGTTTCATTATAATCAAATCTCTTTTTAGAACACTTAACCTGCATGGACGAAAATATACTTTGAAAATATAAATAAAATATATTTTTTGTATGTAAAGTATATTCCAGCAATAAGAATAATATTTGGTTTATATTTTTTTTCAATTTCATTATATAAATTTTTGAAATATAGATTAAAAAATATTTTGTATATAAGAATTTTATAAAAAAACGGCAATAAGTATAATAAAATAAAATATATTTTGGCGACTATATTTTCATCCGTAAGGGAAATATAATTGCTACTTTATAAAATAATTTTTATTGAAAATTATATTCATATTCACATTTAATCGATGTAAGTGTGCATAAAATTTAATCTCTTAATTTGAATAAAGTGAAAAAATCTCACAAAAAAGTGACCATGTCCTTATTTTTAATGTTTATAATTTCTTATATCGATATTTTTTTTTGAACAATTGTTTTTAAATGTTACAGACTTATATTTGTTTTATCAATCGGTTGTTTAATTCAAAACAGATCTTTCCGAATTCCTCACGGACGAAAATAAAGTAGAAAAATTATATATTTTTTATATAAATGTTATAGTCATAGTGTATAGACTGACTATTATCCTTATTGCCGCTTTTTTATATAAATTTTATAAAATCCGTATATAAAATTGATAATATATTTTGCCTATATTTAATCTAGAATTTTTCAATGTAATTGAATAAAAAAAATTGTTAATTAACAATTTATATAATTTATTTTATAGTACAAATATTGAAGTTTATCAATTTATATTTTCAAAATTGATAACCGGAAATTTTGCTGAAAAAAATTTTCATGTTCGAGGATTCGAATTCGGGTGTTCGAAGTGATAGTATAAAAAACTTATTGGGAAACACACTCATAAGATAAATGTATTCCAAATATATAAAAATATTATATATTTTCTATATAAATTATTAACTGAAATATTAAATTGATGTTATCAGTGCCGATAATTAATTAACAATTAACTATTATTTATTATTATATTATATTATATATATTATATTATTATATTATATAATTAATGAATATTGTTAAATATTTAATAATTAAAACAAATCTGCATGAGATATAGACTTTTTCATAAAATGAATATAGGTCAACTAAATATATATTTTGATTATATAATTTTATATATACGAATTTAATAAGTGTCTACAGATTTATGGAATATAAATCGGACTATATATGAAAAATATTTCATATTTTTACAATACTAGGGAGCTTCGTTCGCTCTGCTCACTGCGCCCCCTGCGCGCTACGCGCGCCAACCCCGCATACGAATAGCAAATTTTAATTTCAATTTTTTTCAAAAAAAAATTTGGTAATAAAAATTAAATAAGATACATTATTTCAAAATATTGTCTTATTCTGATTCGTATATCATTTAAATTTACGAATACTCGAAAAAAGAATTCAATCAATTTTCGATTTCCAGACAACACTTTCTTTATATCAAGTAAAAATTTATATATAGGACCATTTTTAAACCATAAATGAGTATTCTATAAGGGTTAAGCATTAATAAAACATATATGTTAACATATGGAACATTTATGATACATAAATGGATACATATATGGCAACATATGGAACGTTTTTGATACATAAATGGTTACATATATGGCAACATATGGAACATTTATGATACATAAATGGTTACATAAATGAACATTTATAGAACATAAATGACAGCATAT